>JAOPSE010002062.1:0-101407 GCA_029449295.1 Zea luxurians | reverse complement strand
GTGCAAATGCGCGCGCAGAAGTCAGAGCAGGCGCCAGAATGCGCACCGGACAGTGAACAGTGACTGTCCGGTGCACCACCGGACTGTCCGGTGGCCCCACTTGTCAGAGCTCCAACGGTCGAACCCTAACGGTTGGGTGACGTGGCTGACGCACTAGACAATGTCCGGTGGCGCACCGGACTGTCCGGTGCACCCTTCACAGCAGCCTTCCCCAACGGCCACTTTGGTGGTTGGTGCTATAAATACCCCCAACCACCAACACTTCAAGGCATCCAAGTTTTCAGCCAACACATTCAATACAAGAGCTAGTGCATTCAATACAAGATACAATTAGAGTGAATCAAAATCTCTCCAAGTCCCAATTCCACTCAAAGCAATAGTGACTGGAAGAGAGAGTTTTGCCGTGTTCTTTGAGCTCTTGCGCTTGGATCACTTTTCTTCTTCCCCATTCTTGTTCCCGCAACATTTGTAATCAAAGCAAGAGACACCCAATTGTGTGGTGGTCCTTTTGTAAGTGTCTGTTTGATTGAGAAGAGAAGCTCACTCAGTCTAGGTGACCGTTTGAGAGAGGGAAAGAGTTGAAAGAGACCCGGTCTTTGTGACCACCTCAACGGGGACTAGGCCTTCGAGGGTCGAACCTCGGTAAAACAAATCATCGTGTCATCCGCTCTATTTCTTTGGTTGATTTATTTTCGCCCTCTCTTTCGGACTCAGTTTTATCTCTAACGCTAACCCCGGCTTGTAGTGTGTGCTTAAGTTTATAATTTTCAGATTCCGCCTATTCACCCCCCTCTAGGCGACTTTCAATTGGTATCAGAGCCCGTTACTTCATTAGAGCCTAACCGCTCGAAGTGATGTCGGGAGATCACACCAAGAAGGAGATGGTGACCGGCGAGAAGCCCGCTACAAGCCATAGGAAGGCTCCATCAAAGGAGTCCGGCACCAAGCACAAGGAGGAATCCCCTCCACACGTCAAGTCGCATCGGAGTGGCGACAAGAAGAAGAAGATAAAGAAAGTGGTCTACTACGAGACTGACTCTTCGTCGCCATCCACCTCCGGCTCTGACGCACCATCCGCCACTTCTAAGCGCCATAAGCGCAAGAAGTTTAGTAAGATTCCCCTACGCTATCCTCGCATTTCAAAACGCACTCCTTTACTTTCTGTCCCACTAGGCAAACCACCCGTTTTTGAGGGTGAAGATTATAACATGTGGAGTGATAAAATGAGGCATCACCTAACCTCACTCCACGCTAGTATTTGGGACGTTGTTGAGTTTGGAGTGCAGGTACCATCGCCGGGGATGAAGATTATGATTCGGATGAGGTTGCCCAAATTCGGCACTTCAACTCCTAAGCCACTACTATACTCCTCGCCTCTCTAAGTCGAGAGGAGTATAATAAGGTGCAAGGGTTGAAGAGCGCCAAGGAGATTTGGGACGTGCTCAAGACCGCGCACGAAGGAGATGAGGTGACCAATATCACCAAGCGGGAGACAATCGAGGGGGAGCTCGGTCGGTTTATGCTCAACCAAGGGGAGGACCCACAAGCAATGTATAACCAGCTCAAAACCTTGGTGAACCAGTGCGCAACCTCGGGAGCCCAAATGGGATGACCATGAAATGGTCAAGGTTATTCTTAGATCACTCGTTTTTCTTAACCCTACTCAAGTTCAATTAATTCGTGGTGATCCTAGATATAAACTAATGTCTCCCGAGGAAATGATAGGAAAATTTGTGAGCTTTGAATTAATGATCAAAGGCTCCAAGAAGATCATCGAGCAAGGTGCCTCCTCCGTACCCGAGGTACAACCCGTTGCATTTAAGGCGACGGAGGAGAAGAAAGAAGAGTCTACATCAAGTAGGCTTCCCATTGATGCCTCCAAGCTCGACAATGAGGAAATGGCGCTCATCATCAAGAGCTTTCGCCAAATCCTCAAGCAAAGGAAGGGGAAAGATTACAAGCCCCGTTCCAAGAAGGTTTGCTACAAGTGTGGTAAGCCCGGTCACTTCATAGCAAAATGTCCTATTTCTATTGACAGTGACAGGAGCGACGACAAGAGGGGAAGAAGAAGGAGAAGAAGAGGTACTACAAGAAGAAGGGTGGCGATGCCCATGTTTGCCGGGAGTGGGACTCCGACGAGAGCTCCACCGACTCCTCCGACGATGGAGCGCCGCCAACATCGCCATCAACAAGGGCCTCCTCTTCCCCAATGTCGGCCACAAGTGCCTCATGGCAAAGGACGGCAAGAAGAAGAAGGTAAAATCTAGATCCTCCACTAAGTATGCAACTTCTAGTGATGAGGATAATTCTAGTGATGATGAGGATAACTTGCTCACTCTTTTTGCCAACCTAAACATGCAACAAAAAGAAAAATTGAATGAATTGATTAGTGCTATTCATGAGAAGGATGAATTCTTGGATAGCCAAGAGGAATTCCTAATTAAAGAAAATAAGAAGCATGTTAAGGTTAAAAATGCTTATGCTCAGGAAGTAGAAAAATGTGAAAAATTAACTAGTGAGCTTAGCATTTGCCATGACACTATCTCCAACCTTAGAATTTAGAATGCTAATTTGATTGCTAAGGTTGAGAAGTCAAATATTTGTGATGATTCAATTACCAATCTTAGAAATGATAATGCTAGTTTAATTGCTAAGATTGATAAATTGAATGCCTCTCTTGCTAGCCTTAAGATTGAGAATGAAAAATTAATTGCTAAGGCTAAAGATTTAAATGTTTGCAAAGATGCTATTTCCAATCTTAGAAATGAAAATGCCATGTTACATGCTAAGATTGATGAACTAAATGTTTGCAAACCCTCTACTTCTAGTGTTGATCATGTTTCTATTTGTACTAGATGTAGAGATATCAATGTTGATGCTATTCATGATCACCTTGCTATGATTAAACAATAAAATGATCATATAGCTAAATTAGATGCTAAAATTGTCGAGCATGAACTAGAAAATGAAAATTTAAATTTGCTCATAGCATACTTTATAGTGGGAGATGCCCTGGCATTAGGATGGCATTGGCTTCCAACAGGGAGACAATGTCAAGCTTAATGCCCCTAAGAGATTGTCTAACTTTGTTAAGGGCAAGGCTTCCATGCCTCAGGATAACGAGGGCTATATTTTGTATCCTGCTGGTTATACTAAGGATAAGATTAGGAGAATTCATGCTAAGAAGACTCATTTTGTTTCTCACCATGCTTTTATTTATAAGAATGAGGCTTCTAGCTCTAGGCGTTCTACCCATGTTAAAATACTTAAGAAGAAATCTCCTATTGCATCAAATGAACCTAACATTTCATTTAAGACTTTTGATGCATCATATGTGCTCACTCACTAACAATCAGCAAAGTAGTTGCCAAATATGTTGGGGGCAAACACAAGGGCTCCAAGACTTGTGTTTGGGTACCCAAGGTGCTTGTTTCTAATGTGAAAGGACCCAAGACCGTTTGGTCCCTAAGAACAAGGCCTAAACTTGTTTTGTAGGTTTATGCATCCGGGGGCTCAAGTTGGATCATTGATAGCGGGAGCATAAACCACATGACTGGGGAGAAAAGAATGTTCTCCTCCTATGAGAAAACCAAGATCACCAAAGAGCTATCACATTCGGGAATGGAAATCAAGGTTTGGTCAAAGGACTTGGTAAAATTGCAATATCACCTGACCACTCTATTTCAAATGTTTTTCTTGTAGATTCATTAGATTATAACTTGCTTTCAGTTTCTCAATTATGTAAATGGGCTACAATTGTCTTTTTACGGATATAGGTGTTACTGTCTTTAGAAGAAGTGATGATTCAATAGCATTTAAGGGAGTATTAGAGGGTCAGCTATACTTGGTTGATTTTAATAGAGCTGAACTCGATACTTGCTTAATTGCTAAGACTAACATGGGTTGGCTCTAGCATCGCCGACTAGCCCACGTTGGAATGAAGAATCTTCATAAGCTTCCAAAGGGAGAGCACATTTTGGGACTAACAAATGTTTATTTTGAGAAAGACAGGATTTGTAGCGCATGTCAAGAAGGGAAGCAAGTTGGCGTTCATCATCCACACAAGAACATCATGATGACTGACAAGCCACTTGAGCTACTCCACATGGACCTATTCGGCCCGATAGCTTACATAAGCATCGATGGGAGTAAGTACTGTTTAGTTATTGTGGATGATTATTCTTGCTTCACTTGGGTATTCTTTTTGCAGGATAAATCTCAAACCCAAGAGATCTTAAAGGGATTCTTGAGACGAGTTCAAAATGAGTTCGGCTTAAGGATCAAAAAGATTAGAAGTGACAATGGAACGGAGTTTAAGAACTCTCAAATTGAAGGCTTTCTTGAGGAGGAGGGCATCAAGCATGAGTTCTCTTCTCCCTACACACCTCAACAAAATGGTGTAGTGGAGAGGAAGAATAGAACTCTACTTGACATGGCGAGGACCATGCTTGATGAGTACAAGACACCGGATCAGTTTTGGGCTGAGGCGATTAACACCGCCCGCTACTCCATCAACCGGTTATATCTACACCGAATCCTCAAGAAGACATCATATGAACTCCTCACCGGTAAAAAGCCCAATGTTTCATATTTTAGAGTCTTTGGTAGCAAATGTTTTATTCTTGTTAAAAGAGGTAGAAAATCTAAATTTGCTCCTAAGGCTGTAGAAGGCTTTTTACTTGGTTATGACTCAAACACAAGGGCATATAGAGTCTTTAACAAGTCCACTGGACTAGTTGAAGTTTCTTGTGACATTGTGTTTGATGAGACTAACGGCTCTCAAGTAGAGCAAGTTGATCTTGATGAGCTAGATGATGAAGAGGCTCTGTGCGTCGCGCTAAGGAACATGTCCATTGGGGATGTGTGTCCTAAGGAATCCGAAGAGCCTCCACAAGCACAAGATCAACCATCTTCCTCCATGCATGCATCTCCACCAACCCAAGATGAGGATCAAGTTCAAGATGATGAAAATGAAGATCAAGAAGATGAGCCACCTCAGGAGGAGGACAATGATCAAGGGGAGATGCCAATAATCAAGACAAGGAAGATGAACAAGATTAAAGACCGCCACACCCAAGAGTCCACCAGGCGATTCAAAGAGATCACCCCGTGAACACCATCCTCGGCGATATTCATAAGGGGGTAACCACTCGATCTCGAGTCGCTCATTTTTGTGAATACTACTCTTTTGTTTCCTCTATTGAGCCACACAGGGTAGAGGACGCACTTAAAGATTCGGATTGGGTGCTGGCGATGCAAGAGGAGCTCAACAACTTCATGAGGAATGAGGTATGACATTTAGTTCCACGTCTTAACCAAAATGTTGTAGAAACCAAGTGGGTATTCCGCAACAAGCAAGATGAGCATGGTGTGGTGACAAGGAACAAAGCACGACTTGTGGCCAAGGGTTATTCACAAGTCGAAGGTTTGGATTTTGGTGAAACCTATGCACCGTAGCTAGGCTTGAGTCAATTCGTATATTACTTGCCTATGCTACTTACCATGGCTTTAAGCTTTACCCAATGGACGTGAAGAGTGCCTTCCTCAATGGACCAATCAAGGAAGAGGTCTATGTTGAGCAACCTCCCGGCTTTGAAGATAGTGAGTACCCTAACCATGTTTATAAACTCTCTAAGGCGCTTTATGGGCTCAAGCAAGCCCCAAGAGCATGGTATGAATGCCTAAGAGATTTTCTTATCACTAATGGCTTCAAAGTCAGTAAAGCCGATCCTACTCTCTTTACTAAAACTATTGGCAAAAGATTTGTTTGTATGCCAAAATTTATGTTGATGATATCATATTTGGGTCTACTAACAAATCTACTTGTGAAGAGTTTAGTAGGATAATGGCTCAAAAATTCGAGTGTCTATGATGGGGGAGTTGAAGTATTTTCTAGGATTTCAAGTCAAGAAACTCCAAGAGGGCACCTTAATCAGCCAAACGAAGTAGCATTTAAGACATACTCACCAAGTTTGGAATGAAGGATGCCAAGCCATCAAGACACCCATGGGAACCAATGGGCATCTCGACCTCGACAACGGGAGGTAAATCCGTAGATCAAAAGGTATACCGGTCGATGATAGGATCTTTACTCTATTTATGTGCATCTCGACTGGAGCATTATGCTTTCCGTATGCATGTGTGCAAGATTCCAAGCCGATCCTAAAGGAAGTTCACCTTAGGGCAGTAAAGAAAATCTTGAGATATTTAGTTCATACACCTAAGTTTGGTCTTTGGTACCCCCAAGGGATCCTCTTTGGATTTATTAGGATATTTAGGATGCTGATTGGGCAGGGTGTAAAATTGATAGGAAGAGCACATCAGGGACTTGTCAGTTTCTAGGGAGATTCCTAGTGTCTTGGGGTTCAAAGAAACAAAACTCAGTAGCTCTTTCTACCGCCGAAGCCGAAGTATATTGCCGCAGGCCATTGTTGCGCGCAATTGCTTTAGATGAGGTAAACCCTTAGGGACTATAGCTACAAATTTAGCAAAGTACCTCTCCTATGTGATAATGAGAGTGCAATCCACATGGCGGATAATCCCGTTGAACACAGCCACACTAAGCACACAGCCATTCGTATCACTTTTGAGAGATCATCAATAAAGGGGGGGATATCGAGCTAGCCTATATTAACATCAAAGATCAATTGGCCGATATCTTTACCAAACCATTAGGACGAGAGTGAAACTTTTACCAAACTTAGGAATGAGCTAAATATTCTTGATTACTAGGAATTTTGATTTATACTTTGGCACACATAGCTCATTTATATACCTTTGATCATATCTCTTTTATGTCTATGACTAATGTGTTTTCAAGTGTAATTTTATGCGTAGTCATAGAATTGAAAGGGAAATGGAGTATTCGGCAAAGACGAGACGCTTCCACTCAAACTCCATCGGTATTATCTACTCTTTGCCGGTATTCCGCATAGTTCTCCACTTTGGTACAAATCTTCACTCATATCTATTTGTTTGCCTTTGGGGGAGAAAAGTAAAAGGGCTTATATTTCACTAACAAGTATCCATTTTTTGGCGATTCATGCCAAAGGGGGAGAAAGTATTAGCCCAAAGCAAAAGGACTTCACCACTACCGAATTTTAAAAATGAAGTTTTTCAAATTAGTATCTTAATGTGTTTTTCAAAAGGGGAGAAAGCTCTAGTATCTTCAAAAATTTGTAAAACCCTCTTGAACACTAAGAGGAGAATTTCATTGAGGGGGAGTTTTGTTTAGTCAAAGGAAAAGCATTTGAAACAAGGGGAGAAAAATTTCAAATCTTGAAATGCTTCTTTTAATCTTAGTCATATACCTTTGACTATTTGTAAAAAGTTTTGAAAAGAATTTTACAAAGAATTTGCAAAACAAAACTTGTGGAAACTTGTCCAAAATTTTTAAATGAGAAGAAAACCATCCATGCATATCTAGTAGAAACAATTATTGGTTTCATTCCAAGCAACCTTTGCACTTACCTTATGCAAACTAGTTCAATTCTGCACTTATATATTTGCTTTGGTTTGTGTTGGCATCAATCACCAAAAAGGGGGAGATTGAAAGAGAAATAGGGTCAAACCTTTTCCTAAATGAATTTTGGTGGTCGAATTTCCCAACACAAATTATTGGACTAACTAGTTTGCTCTAGATTATGAGTTCTACAGGTGCCAAAGGTTCAACACAAACCAATGAAAAGTCCAAGAAAGGGTTCAAATAAAAAGAGCAAAAGACAACTGAAGGCTGCCCTGGTCTGGCGCACCGGACAGTGTCCGGTGCACCAGGGTGGATCAACTCCAACTTGCCACCTTCGGGAATTTGGGGAGCCGCTCCGCTATAATTCATCGGACTGTCTGGTGTAGCACCGGACTATCCGGTGTGCCAGCGGAGCAACACAGCTAACTGCGCCAACGGTCGTCTGCAAAAGTCTACAGTGAACAGTGAATAGTGCAACTGCGCGCGCAGACAGTCAGAGCAGGCGCCAGAAATGTGTACCGGACGTGAACAGTGACTGTCCGGTGCACCACCGGACTATCCGATGGCCCCACTTGTCAGAGCTCCAACAGTCGAACCCTAATGGTTGGGTGACGTGGCTGGCGCCACCGGACAGTGTCCGGTGGCGCAACCGGACTGGTCCGGTGCGCCCTTCGACATCAGCCTTCCCCAACGACCACTTTGGTGGTTGGGGCTATAAATACCCTCAACCACCAACACTTCAAGGCATCCAAGTTTTCAGCCAACACATTCAATACAAGAGCTAGTGCATTCAATACAAGACACAATTAGAGTGAATCAAAATCTCTCCAAGTCCCAATTCCCACTCAAAGCAATAGTGACTAGAGAGAGAGTTTGCCGTGTTCTTTTGAGCTCTTGCGCTTGGATCGCTTTTCTTCTTCCCCATTCTTATTCCCGCAACATTTGTAATCAAAGCAAGAGACACCAATTGTGTGGTGGTCCTTGTGGGGACTAAGTGTCCCTGTTTGATTGAGAAGTGAAGCTCACTCGGTCTAGGTGACCGTTTGAGAGAGGGAAAGGGTTGAAAGAGAACCGGTCTTTGTGACCACCTCAATGGGGACTAGGCCTTCGAGGGCCGAACCTCAGTAAAACAAATCATCGTGTCATCCGCTCTATTTCCTTTGGTTGATTTGTTTTCGCCCTCTCTTTCGAACTCGGTTTTGTCTCTAACGCTAACCCCGGCTTGTAGTGTGTGCTTAAGTTTATAATTTTCAGATTCCGCCTATTCACCCCCTCTAGGCGACTTTCAAAAAGGAAGGGACTAGAGTTTAGTTCTATGGAACCAAACAACCCTTAAAATCCATGTGTATTTAACCTACGTCACTCAATCTATCTACAATTTTTCCTCCTTCGGCAGCTACAATACCCCCTGGTGGCGCAATGATGACAACATTTTTGGTACATAGATGTTAACTAGGTATGCGTCCGTGCGTTGCGACGGGAGTAAAAAAATTGTATGAAACATAGATACGAAACGACAAACATCACTATGATATGCAAAATATGTATGACAAACATTATCAATATCGTAAAACAACTCCATGTATTGCTACTGATGGCCTCGGGTGAGTCGTGACTGCGTCTCCTGCCTGGGGTCGGCCTCAGGCGAGTCATGACTGCGTCTCCCACCTAGGGTTGGCCTCGGGTGAGTAGTGACTGCGTCTCACGTCTGGGGTTGGCCTTGGGCAAGTCATGACTGTGTCACCCGTCTAGGCATTGCAGAGTTGGTCGGCAGAATTGGGCACCTTCCGAAGCATCACTCGAGATGCCCTTTGGTGAGACGTCCGGGGTTGGCCTCGGACGAGTCGTGACTGTGTCTCCCGTCCAAGGTTGGCATCTGACGAATTGTGACTATGTCTCCCGCCCAGGGTTGGCCTCGGGCGAGTCGTGACTACATCTCTCATCTGGGACCTTGCAGAGTTGGTCGACAGAGATGGACACCTTGCGGAGCATTGCCCGAAATGCCCCCGGGCGAGTTTGGAAATGCGCTGGTGGTCTGGCGTTATCCTCGGGCAAGTCGTGACTGTGTCTCCCGCCTTAGGTTGGCCTCGGGCGAGTCGTGACTGTGTTTCCCTATCAAGGTTAGCCTCGGGCGAGTCGTGACTGCGTCTCCCACCTGGGGCCTTACAGAGTTGGTCATCTTCTAGAGCATCGCTCGAGATGCCCTCGGGTGAGTCAGAAATGTGCTGCTTGTCCGGGGTTAGCCTCGAGCGAGCTATGACTGTGTCTCGCCCAAGGTTGGGGTCAGGCGAGCCGTGACTACGTCTCCCGCCCGAGGGTGGCATCGGGCCAGCCATGACTGCGTCTCCCGCCCAGGGTTAGCCTCGGGCTAGTCGTGACTGTGTCTCCTGCCTAGGGCCTTGTAATGTTGGTTGGCGGAGTTGGGAACCTTCTAGAGGATCACCTGAGATGCCCTCGGGCAAGTCGAAAAAAGCGCTGCTTGTCTGGGGTTGGCCTCGGGCGAGTTGTGACTGCGTCTCCCTCATGGGGTTGGCCTCAGGTGAGTCGTGACTACATCTCTTGCCTATGGTTGCCTCAGACGAGTTGTGATTGCGTCTCTTGTCTGGGGTTAGCCTTGAGCGATTTGTGACTGCATCTCCCACTCGGGGTTGGCCTTGGGTGACTCATGACTTAGGTCCCTCATGCCTTGGTAAGGTTGGGAGCGTGTTTGCTTATGACCCTTTTTCTTACTCAAGCGTCTAGCCACTTTAGGGTTGTGATCTAGGTACCCATAATTATGATCTGGGTACCCCTAATTACTATAGAGACCCTGGTGCTCATTCAGCATGTTGTGCGTATGTCATGTCGTGGCTTGATGGTGGTGCATCCCGTCGTAGCTGGCATGGATCAGGAGCGCTGGACTCAGATCTTTGCCTCGTCGGGTTGCTCAACAATGAGTTGGTCATCAGGGAGCTGGTCAGCTAGTCCGCCTCGTAGATTTGGTCGGTGGAGTTGGTTGGTGAAGAGTTGGTCAGCCAGTCCACCTTCTAGAGTTGGGCACCTTTCGAAGCATCACCCAAGATGCACTCGGGCGAGTCATGATTACGTCTCCCCCCAGGGATGGCCTCGAGCAAGTCGTGACTGCGTCTCCCGCACGTGGTTGGCCTCACCAACCCTGAGCGAGTCGTGACTTGCGTCTCCCACCCGGGGTTGGCCTCGGATTTGTCGTGACTTAGGTCCCTCGTGCCTTGGTAAGGTTGGGAGCATGTTTGCTTATGACCGTTTCTTACTCAAGCGTCTAGGAACTTTAGGGTTGTGATTTGGGCACCTGTAATTACGGCACCTGACACTTTTACAATCTCTAATGCAGTTTAACCTCTAACTCATCTGTAAATGCATTAGCAGAATTCTCGTATCCAAATATCTCATTTGTAATCACCATCACTTTCATAATCCTAGCTAGCGAGAGTGGATCCGGGGGCACCGCGGGAGGCAGCGTTTGTGCGGGGGTTTCTGTGAGTTATGTGTGTCGCTGGGATGGGGAGTGGATCTAAGGGGCGGCGCCGCATGAGGTGTATAGGGTGGGGTGCATCCCGAGAGGAACCCCCTCTCTTTGGGCCTAGAGAGGAACCCGCCCTCAGTGGGGCACAGATGGCCCCGACGAGAACCTCAGGACTGGCTGCAGCGGCGAGGCTAGGGAGGCCGAGGGTGGGGGACGGGTAGCCGAGGACAAGGGCAAAGGCACGATGAGCGGGGGGAGTTGACAGCGACACCAGCGTCGATCTCCAAATGGGTGATGGACCCCCGTTTATCACGCACGATCTCCAATTGCCAAATCATTGGTGGACCTCCTGACAATTAAGACTCGAGGCATAGAGCGGGGGGTGCTGGAATCGCAGGGGCTCGGGCGAGGCATGGAAGGACCTGTGTGGACTAGGGGTGGATAACGAGCCAGCTCGGCTCGGCTCGTTAAGCTAACGAGCTTACTCGACTCGGCTCGTTAAGCTAACGAGCCAGCTCGGCTCGGCTCGTTAAGGTAACGAGCCACAGAGTCAGCTCGGCTCGGCTCGTTTACGAGCTCGAGCTGGCTCGTTTAGCTCGCGAGCCAGAGCAGAAAAAATAAAATGTACATAATAATTATTTTTTAGTTAATTTCAAACTAATTTAACAATAGAAAATAGTAATTATACTCATAGTTTCACAAACCACGTCAATATAACAACAAATTAGCACAATTCATCACTCATTAATTCACAATTCACATACATGTTCATAAGTTTAACCCATAATTATATTTGCATAGACCAAATTAACACACAGATATAGTTCATTAATCATTAGTTTAATTCATATGCCATAGACACCTCACATATATATAACATGTTCATCAATTATTCTGTAAATGATATGCATATAGTTTTGTTTTGCTGGAATATGGTAGCTCGTTTAGCTCGCGAGCTGGCTCGTTAACGAACCGAGCTAACTTGTTAACGAACCGAGCTAGGATGTCAGCTCAGCTCGTGAAAAAATTCAAACGAGCCGATCCGAGCCGAGCTGACCATGAACCGAGCGAGCCAGCGAGCCACGAGCATTTCGTCCAGCCCTAGTGTGGACCAACCGGATGTGGCTAACGTGGGCGGTAGGCGGAGCAGGGTGTGGACACCGACGCTAGACTCTCAATAGAGTAGTATATATATATTTTTATATGCATGTGATCAAACTTAGGTCTTGTTTGGAAACACCAAGTTTTAAGAATCTGGTTTATAAAAACCGTAGTGATTCTAAACATACTAATTTATACTTCAGTTTATAATTTTTTAGATTCCCAATTTCTTAAAATCCATTAAGCTAGCATATCCTAGCTAAACTAGTTTTTACAGTGGCGGAGCACGACCCAAAAATAAGGTATGGCAATGGCAAAGACATATCTTGCAGTAAAATAAAATTTTAGTGTAATAACATCATTAAGAAGTACCTTAGATGAAGAATCCCTGTTACATTATATGCCAAATCAGCAATTTAACCAAATATAAGTTGTCAAACAAAGAGGAAGCATAAATTAGCATTAAAATAAAGAGCTAAATTTAATACAAGATATTCAAGTAGACTCTAGTGCTTTAGGAAATTTATGTCCACTAGGTTGAGTTGGACCTTTTTCCATAAAAGTCCTCCTAACTTCATCTCTAATATTAGGACCAAACTGATCAATTGGAATGGGAAGACCCGGATCGGAGATAATATGATCCAGGCTGAACTCAGTTATTATACCTTGATCATTTATATCTTCCTCTCTTTGACCTTCAACATTTTTAGCCAGCATGGATACAACATCCTCCAATGATTGAGTATTCCTCAAACGAGTTTTGCACCATCCCCTCCTCCTCTAATGTGTCATGACCAACTCCACCTCCATGAGTACTAACATATGTGCTGCTACCATGGCTAAAATAGCTCTTCAAATCTGCACGTTAAACTTAATTAGTCCTACTCCCACTATGAAATACGAATAACTAAAATGTATAGACAATATTGTTACATATAACACAACTACCTCTTCCTGGAGCCTTTCTTTTTGTCGACCTCGCCGAGATTGAATCCATTGCAATTTGCAACTACAGGGCAGCAGGCTTGCAAGCAGCCGAATTTACAAGTAGCAAGCAGCAAAGCAAGCAGTCTTGCAAGTAGCAACGCGGCCAACGCCAATGCAAGCAACTAAGCCAACTAGCCAAGCAAGCAGGCAAGCAGCCGAAGCACTGAAGCAGGCTAGCAAGCAGCAAATTAAGCAAAGCAAGCAGCCTGCAGCCAAGCAGTGGCAGAGCAGTGGAGCATGGCCAACGCCCAAAGGGCCAAGCAGCAAGACAGGAAGCAATAGGCCAGACGGAGGCGGTGACTGCCTGACTGGTTAAGGGCGTAAGGCCAAGCCGTGGAGCGAGGCGGTGACTGCCTGACTGGGAGGTGTGGGCGCGCAGCGCGGCGCCGTGCTCGCACAGCCGGCGGCTGGCCAGACGGAGGCGGCCACGGACAGACAAGCAGGCGATCGAGCAAGGAGGGGGCGAGCGACCGTCTTGTGCGTAGTGCGCCTACGGCGGCTGTGTTGTGCCTGTTGTGCGGCCACGGAGGTATGGCGCCAGCTGGGCTAAATACCTAGGTTTTGTTTTTTTACTGAGCCGAGTTAAGGTATGGTGCGAGCCATACTTGGCCATAGTACTCCGCCCCTTAGTTTTTATCCATTTAACTACAATCATGTCCTTATTGTTTCATGGAAAATACATATATTGCCATCGCCTTTTAAAATATAGTGAAAGGGAAATGTGCCCTTGGGCCATTTCTAAGTATTTTGGTGATCAAGTGCCAACACAAATGGTTTAAGTGTGAAACTATGCCAAATGGTGGATGAAGTGCAAAGTCAACACAAAGGTATGATTCTAGACTTAGTACATTGGTTTTTGTGTACTAACATATTTGTCTAAGTGCTAGAATCAGAGAAAATACAATTGGAAAAGAATTGGCTCGAGCAGCCAAGACTCTGCTCAGTCTGGGTGCACCGGACTGTCCGGTGCGCCAGGCTGGCGTCTGGTCAACTAGCTGCTCTCGGGTCTCGACGGCGGCGTACGGCTATAAATCACCGGACTGTCTGGTGGTGCACCGGACTGTCCGGTGAGTCGGCTGTGGCGAAGTCGCCGCTCTCGGGAACCAAGTCAACAGCGTACGGCTATAATTCACCGGACTGTCCAGTGAGGCACCGGACTGTCCGGTGAGGCACCGGACTGTCCGGTGAGCCAACGGTCGGGCGCGCCAATGGTCGGCCACGCAATACGCGCATGACGCATGGCCGAGCCAACGGTCGGATGGGGGCACCAGAATGTACGTTGTGCACCGGACAGTGTCCGGTGCGCCAACGGCTCCAAATCCTCAACGGTCGGCTGCGCCAGAATAGGAAAGAAATCCGCACCTGACAGTGTCTGGTGGTGCACCGGACTGTTCAGTGCGCCAGTCGATAGAAGGCAAGAATTGCCTTCCTGGATTGCTCTCAACGGCTCCTAGCTGCCTTGGGGCTATAAAAGGGACCCCTAGGCGCATGGAGGAGTACACCAAGCATACTTTGAGCATTCTTGATCATTCACACTCCGTCTTTGCGCACTCGTTTGACATTCTTAGTGATTTGAGCTTCGTTCTAGTGAGAACCTTGTGATATTCATTTGAGCTCGAGTCTTGGCCGTGTGTGTGCGTATTGTTGTGGATTTGTGTGTTTTGCTTCCCTCCCTTACTCTAGTGCTTTCACTTTGATTCTTATTGTAAGGGCGAGAGACTCCAAGTTGTGGAGATTCCTCGCAAACGGGAAAGAGTAAAGGAAAGAAGAACACCGTGGTATTCAAGTTGATCACTGGATCACTTGAGAGGAGTTGAGTGCAACTCTCGTCCATTGGGACGCCACAACGTGGAGTAGGCAAGTGTTGTACTTGGCTGAACCACGGGATAAATCCTCGTGTCTCTTGTGCTTGTTCTCATTGTGTCTATTGTGCTTCACAAGAGCTCTCCTTAGCCACTTGACTTCATTGTGCTAACTCCTAATCAAGTTTTTTGGCTTTAAGTTTCAAGCTTTTACAGGATCACCTATTCACCCCCCCCCCTCTAGGTGCTCTCAATTGGTATCAGAGTCGTTCTCTTCAAGAAAGGGACTAATCGCCTGAAGGGATGGATCCTAAGGGAAAGGGGATGGTGATCAACGATAAGGAGAAGGAGTCCTTCATCAATGAGCCAAAAGATGACAAGCCCACTGACTCGGGCTCAAGTCATAAGAAAAAGGACGGGAAAAAGAAGAGGCGTATCAAGAAGATCGTCTACTACGACGACAGCGACGAGTCTTCTTCTTCCCAAAAGGACGACGACGACAACGACTACGAGAAAAAGAAGACGGTTAACTCGAACTTTTCTTTTGATTATTCTCGTATTCCGCAAAGTTCCAATGCTCATTTGCTTTCCATTCCCCTTGGTAAACCTCCTCACTTTGATGGAGAGGACTACGGATTTTGGAGTCACAAAATGCGTAGCCACTTGTTTTCTCTCCATCCAAGTATATGGGAGATAGTAGAAAATGGAATGCAATTTGATAGTACAGATAGTCCCATGTTCATCAATGAACAATTTCATAAAAATGCACAAGCTACTACTGTTCTTTTAGCGTCATTATGCAGGAATGAATACCATAAGGTGAGCGGCTTGGATAACGCCAAGCAAATTTGGGACACCCTCAAGATCTCGCATGAGGGGAACGACGTCACCATGCTCACCAAGATGGAGTTAGTGGAAGGCGAACTAGGAAGGTTCGCGATGATCAGGGGGAGGAGCCAACCCAAACGTACAACAGGCTCAAGACCCTCGTCAACAAAATAAGGAGTTATGGAAGCACGCGATGGACGGACCACGACGTCGTCCGCCTAATGCTAAGGTCTTTTACCATCCTTGATCCTCATCTTGTTAACTCTATTCGTGAGAATCCTAGGTACACCAAGATGACGCCCGAAGAAATACTTGGGAAATTTGTGAGCGGGCGAATGATGATCAAGGAGGCGAGATACGTTGATGAGGCATTGAATGGCCCAATCCATGAGCCTCAAACCGTTGCTCTCAAAGCAACAAGTAGCAAGGAGGCGCTACCTAGCAAGGTGGCGCAAGTTGAGGCGGCGGGGGCCCAACGAGGAAGAAATGGCCCTCATCATCAAGCGCTTCAAGATAGCGCTAAATGGTCGCATGGAGCATCCCAAAAAGAACAAGACGAAGGGAAAGCGCTCCTGCTTCAAGTGTGGTAAGGTTGGTCACTTTATTGCTAATTGTCCCGATAATGATAGTGACCAGGATCAAGAAAAGAAGAGGGAAAAGAAGAAGACTTACAAGAAGGCTAAAGGCGAGGCACACCTTGGCAAAGAGTGGGACTCGGATTGTTCTTCGTCCGACTCCGACGACGAAGGACTCACCGCCACCGCCTTCAACAAATCATCCCTCTTCCCCAACGAGCATCACACCTGTCTCATGGCAAAAGAGAAGAAGGTAAGCACTCGCAATACTAGTACTTACGCTTCTTCAAGTGATGATGAATCTAGTGATGATGAAATAGACTATGCATGTTTATTCAAAGGATTAGATAAAACCAAAATTTATAAGATCAATGAATTGATTGATGCCTTGAATGAGAAGAATAGACTTTTAGAAAAGCAAGAAGATCTTTTGTATGAAGAGCATGATAAATTTGTTAGTGCGCAAAATTCTCTTGCTTTAGAAGTTAGAAGAAATGAAATGCTTTCATGTGAATTATCTATGTGCCATGAATCTATTTCTAGCTTAAGGAGTATCAATGATGACTTGAAGGCTAAGTTAGAAATAGCTAATAAATCAACCTATTGTGTAGAACATGTAGTAATTTGCAATAGGTGTAAAGACTTTAATGTTGATGCATGTGTTGAGCACCTTACTTCTATTGCAAAATTAAATGATGAAGTGGCTAGTCTTAATGCCCAACTTAAGACTAGCAAAAATGATTTTGATAAACTAAAATTTGCAAGGGATGCCTACACTATTGGTAGACACCCCTCAATTAAGGATGGGCTTGGCTTTAAGAAGGAAGCCAAGAACTTAACAAGTCATAAGGCTCCCATCTTCGCCAAGGAGAAAGGGAAGGCTCAAATGACTAATAGTGCTAAAAAGAACCATGCTTTCATGTATCATGATAGGAGATATTCTAGGAATGTTCATTATGATAGAAGTTATAATGCTTTTGATTCACATACCATGATTGCTTCAAGTTCTTCTATTATGCATGGTAGAAATTTGGCTTGGAAAAATGTTATTCATCATATGCCTAGAAGAAATGTTGTTCATGTACCTAGGAATGTAAGTAATGAACACTCTACAATTTACCATGCTTGCAATGCTTCCTTTGCAATTTGGAGAAAGGATAAGAAAGTGATTGCTAGGAAATTAGGGGCAAAATGCAAGGGAGATAAGACTTGCATTTGGGTCCCTAAGGCTATTATAACTAACCTTGTAGGACCCAACAAGAGTTGGGTACCTAAGACCCAAGCCTAATTTGCCTTGCAGGTTTATGCATCCGGGGGATCAAGCTGGATTATTGACAGCGGATGCACAAACCACATGACGGGGGAGAAGAAGATGTTCACCTCCTACATCAAGAACAAAGATTCCCAAGATTCAATCATATTCGGTGACGGGAATCAAGGCAAGGTTAAAGGTTTAGGCAAGATTGCCATCTCAAATGAGCACTCTATCTCCAATGTATTTTTAGTAGAGTCGCTATGTTATAATCTTCTATCGGTTAGTCAATTATGTAATATGGGATACAATTGCTTATTCACAAATGTAGATGTGTCTGTCTTTAGAAGGAGTGATGGTTCATTAGCTTTTAAGGGTGTACTAGACGGCAAACTCTATTTAGTTGATTTTGCAAAGGAGGAGGTCGGTCTAGATGCATGCTTAATGGCTAAGACTAGCATGGGCTGGCTGTGGCATCGCCATCTAGCACATGTGGGGATGAAGAACCTTCACAAGCTTCTAAAGGGATACCATGTGTTAGGTCTAACAAATGTAACTTTCGAAAAAGATAGACCTTGTGCAGCTTGTCAAGCAGGTAAACAAGTGGGAAGTGCTCATCACATCAAGAATGTGATGACTACATCAAGACCTCTGGAGCTATTGCATATGGACCTCTTCGGACCCGTCGCCTACCTCAGCATCGGGGGAAGTAAGTATGGTCTTGTTATTGTTGATGATTTTTCCTGCTTCACTTGGGTGTTCTTTTTGCAGGATAAATCTTAAACCCAAGGGACCCTCAAGCGCTTCCTAAGGAGAGCTCAAAATGAATTTGAGCTCAAGGTGAAGAAGATAAGGAGCGACAATGGGTCCGAGTTCAAGAACCTGCAGGTGGAGGAGTTTCTTGAGGAGGAAGGAATCAAGCACGAGTTCTCCGCTCCCTACACACCACAGCAAAACGGTGTGGTAGAAAGGAAGAACAGGACGCTTATAGACATGGCGAGGACGATGCTTGGAGAATTCAAGATGCCCGAGCGGTTTTGGTCAGAAGCTGTGAACACGGCTTGCCACGCCATAAACCGGGTCTACCTTCATCGCCTCCTCAAGAAGACGTCATACGAACTACTAACCGGTAACAAACCCAACGTTTCGTATTTTCGAGTTTTTGGGAGTAAATGCTACATTCTGGTGAAGAAAGGTAGAAATTCAAAATTTGCTCCCAAAGCTGTAGAAGGGTTTTTGTTAGGTTATGACTCAAATACAAAGGAGTATAGAGTCTTCAACAAATCATCGGGTTTGGTTGAAGTCTCTAGCGACGTTGTATTTGATGAGACTAATGGCTCTCCAAGAGAGCAAGTTGAGCTTGATGATGTAGATGAGGATGATGTTCCAACGGACGCAATTCGTACCATGGCAATTGGAGACATGCGACCATAGGAACACGAGGAGCAAGATCAACCTTCTTCCTCAACGACGGTGCACCCCCAACTCAAGATGATGAACAGGTACCTCAAGAGGAGGCGTGTGATCAAGGGGGAGCACAGGATGTCCAAGTTGAAGAGGAAGAAGCACCACAGGCCCCTCCAACTCAAGTTCGAGCGATGATTCAAAGGAACCATCCCGTCCACTAGATTTTGGGTGACATTAGCAAGGGAGTAACCACTCGCTCTAGATTAGCTAATTTCTATGAGCATTACTCTTTTGTCTCTTCTATTGAGCCTTTCAGGGTAGAAGAGGTCTTGCTAGATCCGGACTGGGTATTGGCCATGCAGGAAGAGCTCAACAACTTCAAGCGAAATGAAGTTTGGACACTGGTGCCGCGTCCCAAGCAAAATGTTGTGGGAACCAAGTGGGTGTTCCGCAACAAACAGGATGAGCACGGGGTGGTGACAAGAAACAAGACTCGACTTGTGGCAAAAGGTTATGCCCAAGTCGCAGGTTTGGACTTTGAGGAGACTTTCGCTCCTGTGGCTAGGCTAGAGTCGATTCCTATTTTGTTATCCTATGCCGCTCACCATTCTTTCAGGTTGTTCCAAATGGACGTGAAGAGCGCTTTTCTCAACGGGCCAATCAAGGAGGAGGTGTACGTGGAGCAACCCCTGGCTTTGAGGATGAACGGTACCCCGACCACGTATGTAAGCTCTCTAAGGCGCTCTATGGACTTAAGCAAGCCCCAAGAGCATGGTATGAATGCCTTAGATACTTTTTAATTGCTAATGCTTTCAAGGTTGGGAAAGTCGATCCAACTCTTTTCACTAAGACATGTGATGGTGACTTATTTGTGTGCCAAATTTATGTCGATGACATAATATTTGGTTCTACTAACCAAAAGTCTTGTGAAGAGTTTAGCAGGGTGATGACGCAGAAATTCGAGATGTCGATGATGGGCGAGTTGAACTACTTCCTTGAGTTCCAAGTGAAGCAACTCAAGGACGGCACCTTCATCTCTCAAACAAAGTACATGCAAGACTTGCTCAAGCGGTTTGGGATGAAGGACGCCAAGCCCGCAAAGACTCCAATGGGAACCGACGGACATGTCGACCTCAATAAAGGAGGTAAGTCTGTTGATCAAAAGGCATACCGGTCTATGATAGGGTCTTTACTTTATTTATGTGCTAGTAGACCGGATATTATGCTTAGAGTATGCATGTGTGCTAGATTTCAATCCGACCCAAGGGAGTGTCACCTTGTGGCCGTTAAGCGAATTCTTAGATATTTAGTCGCTACGCCTTGCTTCGGGATCTGGTATCCAAAGGGGTCTACCTTTGACTTAATTGGATACTCAAACTCCGATTATGCTGGATGTAAGGTCGATAGGAAGAGTACATTAGGGACGTGCCAATTCCTAGGAAGGTCCCTGGTGTCCTGGAGTTCTAAGAAACAAACTTCTGTTGCCCTATCCACCGCTGAGGCCGAGTACGTTGCCGTAGGACAGTGTTGCGCGCAACTACTTTGGATGAGGCAAACCCTCCGGGACTTTGGCTACAATCTGAGCAAAGTCCCACTCCTATGTGACAATGAGAGTGCAATCCGCATGGCGGATAATCCTGTTGAGCACAGCCGCACAAAGCACATAGACATCCGGCATCACTTTTTGAGAGACCACCAGCAAAAGGGAGATATCGAAGTGTTTTATGTTAGCACCGAGAACCAGCTAGCTGATATCTTTACCAAGCCTTTAGATGAGAAGACCTTTTGTAGGCTGCGTAGTGAGCTAAATGTCTTAGATTCGCGTAACTTGGATTGATATAGAGCATACATGTGTTTTATGCTTTTTGATCATGTTCCCTTATGCATTTTGTTGTTTATTGATGGTGCTCAAGTTGTACAAGCACTCCCCAGACCTCACAAGTCCATTTGCGAGTGATGCACATATTTAGGGGGAGATGTGCTACAACTTGACCCTTTTGAGACTAACCATGTGTTTGAGCTTGCTTGATTTAGTCTCAAAAGTGGATTGAAAGGGAAAGATGAACTTGGACCATGAAAGACTTCCACTGCACTCCGATGAGAGGGTAACTAACTCTAAGTTCATTTCCATGATCTTATTGCCTTTTTACTCTTAATTAAAGATTTTGGTGAGGCAATGGAGTTTAAGGGCCAAAGATGATCCCGTTTTGGTGCTTAATGCCAAAGGGGGAGTGTTGGGGGTATGCTTCGTAGCCGAAGATCCTAAAGAAATAAACACCTTCGGCAGATCCTCTCCAAAACAGCACCGATGCTATCAACTATAAAGCTTTGGTACAGTGACATGTCTCAAGACGAAGGGGTGAACCGACTTAAAGATGAAATGACTTAAAGATCCATGATATTCTGTGTCATTATTATAGTTCATTGTAAAGGGCATGAATGTAATTATATACAGGTTGTGAACTGTGCCTATAAATAGGTGAACAGTACCCCCGTACTGTTCACGGGCTCTCCTGTAATCACGCATTGGGCATTTGTTTTTGCATCACGCTGGTATTTTTTGCTTTTCTTCGAGCCGAAGGTACATTTGTAATTCGTTATCATTTCTACAGTAATGAAATAGATATGAGTTAATAATGATAATCATGTATTCAAATTATTTTATATATTTTTTACCCTTCCTCATTATTTGTTGTGTTTATGAAGGTATAACCTTTCATAACCTTCGTCCGAAATCCATTATATCCCGAGGGAAATAATGCTTCGAAGGACGAAGGAACCTAATATTTAACAATTTCTATGTTGCCTTGTTCTTGATTCATAGCATTTAAGAACAAGTCCCCAACATTGGCGCCCACCTCCGGTGAACTCACTTCCACTTTTTTGAGCTGATGGCTTCGGTCAAGAATCAAGCTGGAATTGCTTCGGCCCCAAAGCTGGTTCTCCCGATAACAGGCGATTCATGCTCAGAGCCGGCCAACAAGAAACAGAAGAAGGAGGCACAGAGAAGAGTACAACATGTAGGGGTACAAGGACCCTTCATCAAATCAAGATGGTCTCACATCCCAATTACCTTTTCTCAAGAGGATCTTCAGCTCAAGGATTACCCACACAATGATGCTATGGTTATCTCTTGTGTGATCAAAGGATTCCTGGTCCATAATGTTTTGGTTGATACAGGTAGTGCAGCAGATATCATATTTGCTAAGGCCTTCAGACAAATGCAAGAACCCGAAGACAAGATTCATGATGCTACGCACCCTCTTTGTGGCTTCGGAGGGCAACAGATTGTAGCACTTGGTAAGATCACCATGCCAGTAACCTTCGGATTCGTCAAAAACACAAGGACTGAGCAAATTGTGTTTGACATTGTTGACATGGAGTATCCTTACAATGCTATCATTGGTCGCGGAACACTCAATGCTTTCGAAGCAATTCTTCATCCAACATATCTTTGCATGAAGATACCTTCGGATCAGGGACCTATTGCTATTCATGGGAGTCAGGAAGCCGCCAGAAAGGCCGAGGGAATTGGACTGATTCAAAGGCAATCCACAACATAGATGAAGCCGAAGCTTGTGAGCAGTACAAGCATAGAAGGGAGAAGACTGCTTCGGCCGATCAGCCGAAACCCATGCTTTTATGCGAAGATATCGCAGAGCAGAAGGTGCTGCTGGGATCTCAATTATCTGAGGAACAAGAGAAAACCTTGATAAGATTTTTGTTCAACAACAAAGATGTCTTTGCATGGTCATCTAATGATCTTTGCGGAGTTAACAGGGATGTTATTGAACATTCGCTTAATGTTGATCCATCCTTCAGACCCAGAAAGCAGAGGCTTCGGAAGATGTCTGATGACAAGGCCGAGGGTGCTCGGAATGAAGTGAAAAGACTTCTCAGTGCCGGAGTTATCAGAGAGGTAAAATACTCAGAATGGCTGGCTAACACTGTTATGGTAAAAAAGGCCAATGGTAAATGGAGGATGTGTATCGATTTTACTGATCTCAACAAGGCCTGTCCGAAGGATGAGTTTCCATTGCCAAGGATAGATTCCTTAGTTGATGCAGCAGCTTCATCAGAGCTTATGAGTCTGCTGGATTGTTATTCAGGCTATCATCAAATTTAGATGAAGAAGGAGGA
The DNA here is from genome assembly GCA_029449295.1 of Zea luxurians. Classification (NCBI taxonomy): domain Eukaryota; kingdom Viridiplantae; phylum Streptophyta; class Magnoliopsida; order Poales; family Poaceae; genus Zea; species Zea luxurians. The sequence continues at coordinate 78,369 of JAOPSE010002062.1, read as the reverse complement.
TGAGCTGAAGACCAGCTTCATAACCCCTAGTGGAACATATTGTTACCTTCGGATGCCTGAGGGGCTCAAGAATACTGGAGGAAGCTTCAGCAGAATGACAGCGAAGGTTCTTCAATCTCAGATAGGCAGAAATGTGCTAACTTATGTTGATGATATCATTGTAAAAAGCACGAAGCAAGAGAATCACATTACTGATCTGCAGGAAACCTTCGCTAATTTTAGACAGGCCGGTTTAAAGTTGAATTTAGAAAAATGTGTCTTCGGAGTGAAGAAAGGGAAATTTCTTGGCTGCCTAGTTTCAACAAAAGGGATTGAGGCTAATCCAAATAAAATCGAAGCTATCCTTCGAATGGAACCACCCAGTACAAAGAAGGGGGCTCAAAGATTGACAGGAAGACTGGCATCTCTCAACAGATTCATATCTAGATCAGCAGAGAGAAATTTACCATTTTTCGAAGTGCTGAAGTCAGCCGAAGTTTTTCAATGGGGACCGGTCCAGCAGAGAGCCTTCGAAGAGCTGAAGCAATATTTGATAGACCTAACAATGCTAACTCCACCAACACCAGGGGCTCCTTTGTTGTTATATGTGGCAGCCTCGCACTCAGCGGTAAGTGCGGCACTTGTCCAAGAGAAGCTTGAAGGGCAAGTCAAGAAGCAAGCTCCAATATACTTTGTATCTGAAGTTCTTAGTTTATCAAAGAAAAATTATACAGAATTGGAGAAGGTGCTATATGCTGTTTTGATGGCTTCTAGAAAGCTTCGTCATTATTTCCAAGCATACAATATAATTGTCCCTTCTTCACAACCATTGAAGGACATTATGAGAAATAGAGAAGCTACTGGAAGGATTGGAAAGTGGGCTGCCGAACTTAATGAATTCTGCATTGATTATGTACACAGATCTTTGATTCAGTCCCAGGCGTTAGCTGACTTCATTGCTGACTGGACGCCAGGGGCTCAGGTAGAAGAGGCAAATAAAGATGCCGAAGCATGGACAGTATTCTGCGATGGTTCTTGGGGAACCTTCGGAGCAGGAGTAGCCGCTGTGTTGGTCGCACCCTCCAAAGTTAAAACTTGTTACGCAGCAAGACTTGATTTTAGCTGCACAAATAACATTGCTGAGTACGAAGCTTTACTTTTGGGTCTTCGGAAGTTAAAGGTAATGGGAATCAGAAGGGCGGTTCTTAAAACTGATTCCCAGGTTATCTCTGGTCATATTGACAAGAGTTGTAAGGCAAGAGACCCGAAGCTTGAGAAGTATCTAGATACGGTCCGAAGGATTGAAGCTTCCTTTGAAGGGTTTTCTGTAAAAAATATTCCTCGAGGAGAAAATGAGCATGCTGATTTGCTAGCCAAGTCAGCAGCACAGGGGCTGCCCTTACCTTCGGAAGTATTTTTTGAAACAATAAAAGCACCTTCGGTTGAACTTCTTGAAAGAGCGGTCCTCAATATATCTCCTGTTTATAGTGAAGACTGGAGAACTGAGATCATCTCCTACCTTAAGGGTAATTTCCTTTCAGATGACGAAGCTTATAACAAGAGAATAGAGGCAAGAGCTCATCCATATGTAATAATAGAAGGGGAGCTGTACAAGCATGGGGTCTGCTCTCCATTACTCAAATGTTTATCCAGAGCCGAAGGTATAGAATTGATGAAGGAAATACATGCAGGCCTATGTGGATCTCACATTGGATCTAGGCCTTTGCTGGGAAAAGTTTTTCGCCAAGGATTTTATTGGCCAAAAGCAGCTTTGGATGCAGCGGAATTAGTCCAAAAGTGCGAAGGTTATCAGAAATGTGCAAGAGATCAAAAACAACCTTCGTCTCTAACTCAGTTAATACAACCCACTTGGCCGTTGCAAAGGTGGGGCCTTGATTTGTTAGGTCTGCTACCACCAGCACAAGGGAATTTAAGATATGTTGTAGTGGCAGTGGAATATTTTTCTAAATGGATTGAGGCAAAGCCTTTAGCCACAATAACTTCGGTTACTGTTCAAAAGTTTTTCTGGCAAAACATTGTCTGTCGCTTCGGAGTGCCGAAGGTTATCACTGTGGACAATGGAACGCAGTTTGATTCCGAAGCTTTCAAAGAATTTTGTGAACAAATTGGCACAAAGATCCATTTTGCGTCAGTTCGACATCCGGAATCAAATGGACTAGTTGAAAGAGCTAATGGCATCATAATGACAGGAATAATAAAGTTAATATTCAATCAGCCAAGGGGAAAGTGGCCAGATGAATTAATTAAAGTGGTGTGGAGCCGCAACACAACAGTATCAAGGTCAACAGGTTTTACACCATTCAAATTGCTGTTTGGTGATGAAGCAATAACCCCAGAAGAGGCTAAGGCAGGATCAATAAGAACAGTGGCTTCGGCGAAAGACGAAGCTGATTGTTCCGTGGACAAAGATGCTATAGAAGGGATCAGGCTTCAGGCTGTGGAAAACATCAACAAATACCAAGCCGAAACAATAAAATGGCGTGATAGAAAGGTTCGGTTAAAAACATTAAGTCAGGACATTTGGTGCTTCGAAGAGTGGCCAACCCAGACACAGTGGGCAAACTACAGCTAAAGTGGGAAGGCCCCTTTCTGGTAGTATCTTCGTCAAGACCCGGTTCCTACAGATTAAAGGATATGGACGGCAACGATATTCCTAGATCGTGGAATGCGGATGAGCTACGGCGGTATTATGTGTAATTTGATGTAATCTTTTTTATTTTTTATTGTTGTTTTAGTTTTTTCTTATGGCACCATTTTCCTTTCCAAAGGGGGAGAAAGGTTTTTAATGGGGCCACAACATGTAATTTTTCTTTTCCTTATTTCAATTCTATAAGAGTGATATCCCCCAAAAATGTAAATGTAAAAGCTGACAACGCACCATCGAGTGCAATGGAAAAAGAAAAGAAAACAGAGAGAAGCTCAAAAGTCGTTCCCAAGGAAATGCAGAGCTTACAGCGAAAAATAAACGCTGATACCGCCGAAAGTAAAAGGCGAAGAAGCTCCTAAGGGAGGCTTACAGTGAAAAATAAACGCTGATTCCGCCGAAAGTAAAAGGCGAAGAAGCTCCTAAGGGAGGCTTGCAGCGAAAAGTCAGCGCTGATACACCGAAAAATAAACGGTGAAGCCGAAAAATAAGCGGCAAAGAAGGTTTGAGTCATTCTCAAGGGAGTATGGCTTCGAATATGTATTTGAGCATTCATTTGCACGATACATTACATCATGACATTTGCATTCATAAACATTCACTTAGACATACATAGGATCATCATCAGCATAACGTACAAACATGCTTCGGATACAAAAGGAAGGCAATTTTATGCTTCGCTGTGTACGCAAAGAAGGGAAGGTGTTTTTCGCCTATGGCTCAAAAGTATTACTTTCGTCCACACCAAAACATTTCATACATGGACGGAAAAGTAAGATTATATTACAAAGTAAAACTTAGATTACATCATATTTATACAAGTTATTACAGGAGTTTTTTGAGCTACTTTTACAAGACTATGCAAGCTTCGACACTATCTCTGGAGCTTCGTTCTTCTACTCTGCACCTGCAGCTTTGGCCTGGTCAATCTGTACGAAAGTATTATAAGCCAAATTCAAAAATTCAAAGGAAAAGGTAAGAATAAGGTATGATTTTGTTACCAGCTTGAGGTGACTCCGTGCTTCGTCACCAGCTTTGCTCCGACCACCCTTTGTCCATACTAACTTTATAAATCTGTTTGCAATACTTCGAGCCAGATTCGGAACATCATCTAAGTCTGTCGGTGACAGGCTGAAGTTGGGTCTATTAACAATTTTGCCGTGTTCACAACCAAATTTCAAAAAAGCAACACATGTACCCCGAGAAGCTGCCAGGGCATAAAAGTCGCTATGCCCAGCTATAACTTCGTCAAGATCATTAATATCACCTTCAATGTGCTCGAAGGCACCAGAAGGTCTTCGGCCGAAGGAGTAAACTCTTCACTACTGGCTCCGACAAAATGGAACACTTGCTTTAGCTGATGAATGCATCGAGTGCAGAACTCCAAGCATTTATTTTGAAGATTTTTCAAAGATTCTTTCAATTCCAAATTTCTTTGAGTTTCCGGCTTCAAGCCTTGCATCAAGCTTCAGTTTCTCTTGTTCAAAATTTTCTGACTGGGAAAGAAGCCTCGAATTTAATTCTGTTATTTTTGCTTCAGCATCCACTAATAAGCCTTTGGCTGTTTGTAGCTCGAGGTCTTTCTTCTCAATAGCAGTAGATTGCTCCTTTATTTTGTTTTCTAAATTTTCAATTATAACTTCTTGCCTTTTATCCTCTAAATCTTGTTGCATTTTTAATGCCTTGCTTAAAAGCATGCTCTGTGGACAAATAGCCTTCGTTAGAAAATATTTTCGTACCACAAGTAATAAGAGTTAGACACAAAATGTTTACCTTGAAATTAGAATAGAATAAACTGCTGACAATATGTTGTCGACAGTAGCGGCTGATATCCGCTTCAAGCTTCGGGAAGCCGATACTCTTCGATAAAGTACCGACAACCTTCGCACCGGTTTGGTCTCGTATACAGCCTAACCCTTCATCATCAATACCACCAAAGAGAAGCGCCCCCGGCCGATATCCACAAGATAGAGCATACTCTTTTAGTTCCTCTCTTTCAGCTTCAGTTAGCTCCTGGCCAACTAGGTTTCGGAAGTCAAAAGTTTCATCTTCCGAGGTATCTTCGGTTATTCCTCCTTTCTCGGGTTTGGCAACCGTGGTCTCTTCGGTGGCTGCAACAGTTTCTTTAGCGGCCATGTTTAGCAGCATTTTATCTATATCAGCGGCTACGCTCTCTAAATTAATACCTTCGGAGTTAGCATCTTCGGCTCCGGCCTCTTCTGCGGCAGCCTCCGAAGGTACAGCTTCAGTGTCTGTCATGATTTCAATTGCCGGCATCTTCAGAGTTGGAGCTCTTGGTGGTGTCGTTTCAATCACTTCAGTCACGGTAACAATCCTTTGTCTTTTTGGCCTAGATGCCTTTGCCTGTGCGGGCTCCTTTTCATTATGAAAAAGCTTCGTCAGATCAAGCCCCAATGGACTTAGTTTGATAGGCAAGGTTTCAGTCATTACCTTTAGAATTTCCTCTATTTCAGCATCAGAAGATGTCGCAGGAGCCTTTTCTTCTTCATCAATTGATTTTTGTTCCGGGATTGATTCCTTTCTTTTCTTCGAAGTTAACACTTTCGATTCAAATTTTTCTTTCTTCTTTTTTGATTGATCTTCGTCGTCTTTGATCAAAGCGCCAGCTACTCTTTTCCTTTTCTGCCCTTCGACACCCTTGTCGAGTCGCTCATAATCGGGATATTCAAAACCTATAGCATCAAGCACTCTGTTTAGCCTTCGTTTCGGCCGGATGCCGAAGGCTGCTGTCATCAATTGATCCTCCTTTTTAGAATAGTTCCCAAGAATTTTAGTGCACATTGCTTCGATTGTTTCGAGCCATTCTTGGCAGGGTGCTTTGAAATATTTCTTGAATTTATAGTGGTAGGGCAGTCGGACAAGCTCCCCTTCTTTCTTCTCTTTTTCAAGCTTCGGCATAGCCCATTCCTTCATAGTTGGAAATATTTTGTAAGCCAGAAATTCCTGCACTAAATATCTAGTGCCAATATGCTCTGCGATAACCCTAAATTCAGCCAACGCATTTTGGGTTGGACCTTCTGGTGTCATATTGCAGTGGGGTCTGGTTTCTCCGAAGATCAGTTCAAGCGGACTCTGGACCAGCTTCTCCTTGTCCTCATCAACTTTGACGTAGAACCATTCCGACTTCCAGCCTGCCGGCCACTTGCTTCGGTAGCTGATCACAGGAAATTTTGTAGTTTTCCGATGGGCAAAATTGTAACAACCAAAATTTTCATGTAACCCATCCTTTCTGGCCTTGGTTTGATAATGTAGCTCGTGCACCCGGCAGAAACCTTCGACAAACGGTTCCACCCCCTGGCTTCGGAGAGCCCAAATATAAACACTAAGCCTAACAATAGCGTTAGGAGTTAGTTGATGAAGATGGATCCCAAACTTTTTTAGCACATCGGCAATCATCCTATTCAAAGGAAATCTCAAACCAGCCTTGAGGAAACTCTTGAAAATCACTATTTCATCTTTCTGTGGCTTCGGAGTAGTTTCTTCTCCACCGAAGCGAATCAGCCCTTTCTTATCTTCGCTAAAGTAGGCCCGACTTCACCATCTTAGGAAAATCAGCTTTGGAGATGGTCGACTTTCCGAAGTCCAGGTGGCTAGGCTTGCTCGGCACTGCGATGTTGTAATCATCTTCAGAGTCGGTCTCTTCAATATCTGCTTGCTCTGCTTCAGCAGCAGGGACGTCTTCCGGTGTTACCAGCCCAGATCGCTTCATTGCTTCCGAGATAGGAACAGTTTCTGCAGCTTCGGTTTCGTCTCCCTCGCGATCGACTCTTGCAGTAGAGCGAACTCTGACCATTTGATTATGACTTGAAATTTTTTGAATTGGCTTTATTGTTTCTTCCGAAGCTCTTACACTTGCGCCGAAGTAGATTTTGTGTGAGCACAATGATCAAGCTTCGGCTATGACTAAAAATTTGGCAGCAAAACAGTACAATAGCAATGAATGCTGTGGTAACTTCACACCTACCCGTCTGTTTATATAGTGCTGCAGGTGGGAAGGTAAATCGATAAGGTCTCCAATACCGGGCAAACAGTCACCCGCGCTCACTGAACGGTGGGCCACATAGCCCGAGAAAGTGAATCGCTGGCAAGAGTGTAATCGGTGCAAGATGGGTCACGCGTCCGAGGATTATTTTAATCGTTTCTCGCCAACGAGCTCAGGGAAGGTGTTTTCGGATCTTCGGCATCCGAAGCTTAGAAGATTTTTTCACAGATCAAGCTCATTACGAAAAACGATCTAGCACCGCGAAGGGGCTACTGTTAGGGGTATGCTTTGTAGCCGAAGATCCTAAAGAAATAAACACCTTCGGCAGATCCTCTCCAAAACAGCGCCGAAGCTATCAACTATAAAGCTTCGGTACAGTGACGTGTCTCAAGACGAAGGGGTGAACCGACTTAAAGATGAAATGACTTAAAGACCCATGATATTCTGTGTCATTATTATAGTTCATTGTAAAGGGCATGAATGTAATTATATACAGGCTGTGAACTGTGCCTATAAATAGGTGAACAGTACCCCCGTACTGTTCACAGGCTCTCCTGTAATCACGCATTGGGCATTTGTTTTTGCATCACGCTGGTATTTTTTGCTTTTCTTCGAGCCGAAGGTACATTTGTAATTCGTTATCATTTCTACAGTAATGAAATAGATATGAGTTAATAATGATAATCATGTATTCAAATTATTTTATATATTTTTTACCCTTCCTCATTATTTGTTGTGTTTATGAAGGTATAACCTTTCATAACCTTCGTCCGAAATCCATTATATCCCGAGGGAAATAATGCTTCGAAGGACGAAGGAACCTAATATTTAACAATTTCTATGTTGCCTTGTTCTTGATTCATAGCATTTGAGAACAAGTCCCCAACAGGGAGAAATTAAGGCTAAAGCAAGAAATGGATCAGCTACCACTTGAGAATTTTGAAAAATAGAATTAGAGCTTTTGTTTTGTCAAAATACTCTTATTGTCTCTTATTATCAAAAGTTGGTCTCTTGTGGGGAGAATGTTTGATTATGGGAAAAGGGGGAGTTTTTGAATCTTTGATCAAATTCTCTTGGAATACCTCTCTTTATGTCTCTACAAGTGAATTTGACTTAGAGATAGGAAATTGAGTTTGATTTGCAAAAACAAACCAAGTGGTGGCAAAGAATGATCCAAATATGCCAAATTTGAATCAAAACAAATTTGAGTTCTCATTTGCATTGATGTTGCACTTCCTTTAGTTGCTTTTTGTTGTGTTGGCATAAATCACCAAAAAGGGGGAGATTGAAAGGGAAATGTGCCCTTGGGCCATTTCTAAGTATTTTGGTGATCAAGTGCCAACACAAATGGTTTAAGTGTGAAAACTATGCCAAATGGTGGATGAAGTGCAAAGTCAACACAAAGGTATGATTCTAGACTTAGTACATTGGTTTTTGTGTACTAACATATTTGTCTAAGTGCTAGAATCAGAGAAAATACAATTGGAAAAGAATTGGCTCGAGCAGCCAAGACTCTGCTCAGTCTGGGTGCACCGGACTGTCTGGTGGTGCACCGGACAGTGTCCGGTGCGCCAGGCTGGCGTCTGGTCAACTAGCTGCTCTCGGGTCTCGACGGCGGCGTATGGCTATAAATCACCGGACTGTCCGGTGGTGCACCGGACTATCCGGTGAGTCGGCTGCGGTGAAGTCGCCACTCTCGGGAATCAAGTCAACAGCGTACGACTATAATTCACCGGACTGTCCGGTGAGGCACCGGACTGTCTGGTGAGCCAACGGTCGGGCGCGCCAACGGTCGGCCGCGCAATCCGTGCATGACGCGTGGCCGAGCCAACGGTCGGATGGGGGCACCGGACTGTCCGGTGTGCACCGGACAGTGTCCGGTGCGCCAACGGCTCCAAATCCTCAACGGTCGGCTGCGCCAGAATAGGAAAGAAATCCGCACCGGACAGTGTCCGGTGGTGCACCTGACTGTCCGGTGCGCCAGTCGACAGAAGCAAAGAATTGCCTTCCTGGATTGCTCTCAACGGCTCCTAGCTGCCTTGGGGCTATAAAAGGGACCCCTAGGCGCATGGAGGAGTACACCAAGCATACTTTGAGCATTTTTTATCATTCACACTCCGTCTTTGCTGCACTCGTTTGACATTCTTAGTGATTTGAGCTCCGTTCTAGTGAGAACCTTGTGATATTCATTTGAGCTCGAGTCTTGGCCGTGTGTGTGCGTATTGTTGTGGATTTGTGTGTGTTGCTTCCCTCCCTTACTCTAGTGCTTTCACTTTGATTCTTATTGTAAGGGCGAGAGACTCCAAGTTGTGGAGATTCCTCACAAACTGGGAAAGAGTAAAGAAAAGAAGAACACCGTGGTATTCAAGTTGATCATTGGATCACTTGAGAGGAGTTGAGTGCAACTCTCGTCCATTGGGACGCCACAACGTGGAGTAGGCAAGTGTTGTACTTGGCCGAACCACGGGATAAATCCTCGTGTCTCTTGTGCTTGTTCTCATTGTGTCTATTGTGCTTCACAAGAGCACTCCTTAGCCACTTGACTTCATTGTGCTAACTCCTAATCAAGTTTTGTGGCTTTAAGTTTCAAGTTTTTACAGGATCACCTATTCACCCGCCTCTAGGTGCTCTCATATAGGAAGAGTAGAATTGCGTTATTTTTTTGTCAAAATGTGTAGAAAACATTTTTACTACAAGCATTTATACTCATATATGGGCTCTATTTTTTAAGAAAAAAATGTTTGCGCTCAATGAAGATCGAATCTTTGAATTGTAAAACAAAAATCATACTCCTATCTTTGAAGTCAAAACCATAGTAGATACAAGACGCAACCGCCGTCTACTTGATATACGTGCGTTCTCACAAGCGACAATAACTAATATACAATCCGATCTTATGTACAAGCATGCAAGCATGATTTCTGATATTGTCGGGGACCATAATTAGGGGTACCCCCAAGACTCCTAATCTCAGCTGGTAAACCCCATCAGCACAAAGCTGCAAAGGCCTGATGGGTGCGATTAAGGTCAAGGCTCCGCTCAAGGGACACGATCCCGCCTCGCCCGAGCCCGACCTCGGGCGAAGACAGCCGACCCCGGAAGATTCACGCCTCGCCCGAGGGTCCCCTCAAGCAACGGACGCACCATCGACTCGCCCGAGGCTTGGCTCGGGTAGGCTTCGCGGAGAAGCAACCTTGGCCAGATTGCCACGCCAACCGATCGTATCGCAGGAGCATTTAATGCAAGGATCGCCTGACACCTTATCCTGACACGCGCTCTTCAGTCGATAGAGCTGAAGTGACCGCAGTCACTTCGCCGCTCCACTAACCGACCTGACAAGAAAACAGTGCCGCCTGCCCCGCTCCGACTGCCGTGCCACTCGCTAGAGCGAGGTCGACAGCGGCTAAGTCCAGCCTCGGGCGACATAGGAAGCTCCGCCTCGCCCGACCCCAGGGTTCGGCCCCCGGAAGACGACAAACTCCGCCTCGCCCGACCCCTAGGGCTCGGACTCAGCCCCGGCTCCGGAAGACGACGAACTCCGCCTTGCCCGACCCCAGGGCTCGGACTCAGCCTCGGCTCCGGAAGACGACGAACTCCGCCTCGCCCGACCCTAGGGCTCGAACTCAGCCTCGGCTCCGGAAGACGATGGACTCTGCCTCGCCCGACCCCAGGGCTCGGACTCAACCTCGACCTCGGAGGAATCGCCACCTCGCCCAAACTCGAGTCCGGACTGGCCATGTCGCCAGGGGGGCCATCATTACACTGCCTCTAGCTAGCTCAGGCTACGGGGAACAAGACCGGCGTCCCATCTGGCTCGCCCCAGTAAACAAGTAATGATGACACCCCGCACGCTCCACGACGACGGCAGCTCCCAGCCCCTTACGTCAGCAAGGAGACATCAACAAGGATCCGACAGCCCCGAAAGCTGTACTTCCGCAGGGCTCCAGCGCTCCTCCGACGGCCACGACATCACATGAACAGGGTGCCAAAACCTCTCCGACTGCCACGACGGCATGTACTTAGGGCTCTAGCTCCTCTCTGCTAGACACGTTAGCACACTGCTACACCCCCCATTGTACACCTGGACCCTCTCCTTACGCCTATAAAAGGAAGGTCCAGGGCTCTCGTACGAGAAGGTTGGCCGCGCGGGAGAACGGGCCGACGCATAAGGCTCTCGCTCTCTCTCTCTCTCTCTCCCACGCGAACACTTGTAACCCCCTACTGCAAGCGCATCCATCGTCCCTGGGCGCAGGACAACACGGAGGCCGTGGTTTCCCCTTACTGTTCTCCCCCCTTTGTGTCCCATCTCGCGCCGACCCATCTGGGCTGGGACACGCAGCGACAATTTACTCGTCGGTCTAGGGACCCCCCGGGGTCGAAACGCCGACAGTTGGCGCGCCAGGTAGGGGCCTGCTACGTGTTGACGTACAGCTTCCCGTCAAGCTCCAGATGGGTAGTCTCCAGCAACCTTTCCAACCCGGGACGATGCTCCATTTCGGGAGTCTTGAGTTCATGTCCCTCGACGGTAGCTACGACATGATAATCCTTCCTCCGTCGCGCGACAGCGGCAATGGCGGCCGTAAGCTCGCTCGCCGGCAGCGGAATCAACGATGTCTTCCCCACATGGCGGAAGAACAACATCCGGGTTTGTCCCGTCACCTCCCCCACCGACGGAGGAGGAGGCAGGGCAACCATGGCCAAGCAGGAGGCGGCACCTCATTCGGCTGTCGAGCAAGTCGACGACGCCGGCGCCCCAGCGGGGGACACATCGGGCTTCGACCTTGCGTCTGAGACGAAGACGAGCGCTGTTTCCCCGCAACACGCCAGCCCCAAGCAGACGAATGACGCCAGCACGCTCGCGGAGGACTTGCTGGGCGTCGCCCTCGTACTTGAGACGACGGTGCAGTCCGCCCCTGACGCGACTTCATCACCGCCCATCGACCAAGAGGTACCGACCGATTCCCATCTCGTGCCTTTTGGATTCAGCTTCGACCCACCAAGCGACCTCGCTTCGCTGGAAGCCTTCATAGAGGTATGTACCAACCCTCCGGGGTACCATATGCGGTCGCCCTGGGACAGATTGACGGTCGTCTCGACCTACGGACCCTCGGGTTCCGAGGAAGATGACGAGCCCGACTTTTGTTGGGATTTCTCCGGGCTCGGTAACCCCAGTGCCACGCGGGACTTCATGACCGCATGCGACTACTGCCTCTCCAATTGTTCCGATGGTAGCCGCAGCTTCGGCGACGAGGACTACGGCCCAAGTCGTGAATGTTTCCACATCGATCTAGGGGGTCCCGGCGAAGGCAACCATCTTGGTATGCCAGAAAACGGCGATCCCCCTAGGCCTGCGCCTCACGTTGACATCCTTCAGGAGCTAGTTGTGGTCCCAGTCCCTGTGGGGGGTCAGAACGCACAGCTCGAGCAAATCCGCGAGATGCAGGCCAGGCTCGACGAGGGAGCAGGAACACTTGAGCAGTTTCGGCGGAACATCGGGCAGGAATGGGCAGACCAAGCTCCGGCCAGAGAAGCGCGTCATCTACCCCAGGGCATCCAGCATCGCATTGCCGATGACGTCAGGGCAAGGCCGCCACCAGCTTCCAGTGGGGTCGGCCAGAACCTGGCTGCAGCAGCAATACTACTCCGCGCGATGCCGGAACCATCGACTACCGAAGGGCGGCGTATCCAGGGAGAGCTCAAGAATCTCCTGGAGGATGCCGTGGTCCGACGGGCCGAAAGCTCTGCCTCCCGAAGGCAGGGGTACCCCTCGGAGCATCGCGCCGCGACTTCCCGATTCGTGCGGGAAGCCTCGGTCCACACCAGGCGCACGCGCAACACGGCGCCTGTGGCCCCGGGTCGCCTCGGCAACGAACACCACCACTGCAACCGTCGAGCCCACCTCGATGAGAGGGTGCGCCGAGGCTACCACCCCAGGCGTGGGGGACGCTACAACAGCGGGGAGGATCGGAGCCCCTCGCCCGAACCACCCGATCCGCAGGCTTTCAGCTGGGCCATACGACGGGCGCCGTTCTCGACCCGGTTCCGAACCCCAAATACCATCACAAAGTACTCGGGGGAGACGAGGCCGGAACTGTGGCTCGCGGACTACCGACTGGCCTGCCAGCTGGGTGGAACGGATGATGACAACCTCATCATCCGCAACCTCCCCCTGTTCCTCTCTGACACCACTCAAGCCTGGCTAGAGCATCTGCCTCCGGGGCAGATCTCCAATTGGGACGACCTGGTCCAAGCCTTCGCCGGCAACTTCCATGGCATATACGTGCGCCCTGGGAACTCCTGGGATCTCCGAAGCTGCCGCCAGCAGCCGGGAGAGTCTCTCCGGGACTACATCCGGCGATTCTCGAAGCAGCGCACCGAGCTGCCCAACGTCACCGATTCGGACGTCATCGGCGCGTTCCTCGCCGGCACCACTTGCCGCGACCTGGTGAGCAAGCTGGGTCGCAAGACCCCCACCAGGGCGAGCGAGCTGATGGACATCACCACCAAGTTCGCCTCTGGCCAGGAGGCGGTTGAGGCCATCTTCTGAAAGGACAAGCAGCCCCAGGGCCGCCAGCCGGAAGACGTCCCCGAGGCGTCTGCTCAGCGCGGCACCAAGAAGAAAAACAAGAAGAAGTCGCAAGTGAAACGCGACGCCACCGACGCGGACCTTGTCGCCGCCGCTGAGTACAAAAACCCTCGGAAACCTCCTGGAGGTGCCAATCTCTTCGATAAGATGCTCAAGGAGCCGTGCCCCTATCATCAGGGGCCCATCAAGCACACCCTTGAGGAGTGCGTCATGCTTCGACGTCACTTTCACAAGGCCGGGCCACCGGCGGAAGGTGGCAGGGCCCACAACAACGACAAGAAGGAGGATAACAAGGCAGAGGAGTTCCCCGAGGTCCACGACTGCTTCATGATCTACGATGGGCAAGTGGCGAACGCCTCGGCTCGACACCGCAAGCAAGAGCGTAGGGAGGTTTGCTCGGTAAAGGTGGTGGCGCCAGTCTACCTAGACTGGTCCGACAAGCCCATCACCTTCGACTAGGGCGACCACCCCGACCGCGTGCCGAGCCCGGGGAAATATCCGCTCGTTGTCGACCCCGTCATCGGCAACGTCAGGCTCACCAAGGTCCTCATGGACGGAGGCAGCAGCCTCAACATCATCTACGCCGAGACCCTCGGGCTCCTACAGATCGATCTGTCCTCGATCCGGACAGGCGCGACGCCTTTTCACGGGATCATCCCCGGGAAACGTGTCCAACCCCTCGGACAACTCAATCTACCCGTCTGCTTCGGGACTCCCTCCAACTTCCGAAGGGAAACCCTCACGTTCGAGGTGGTCGGGTTCCGAGGAACCTACCACGCAGTACTGGGGAGGCCATGCTACGCCAAGTTCATGGTCGTCCCCAACTACACCTACCTCAAGCTCAAGATGCCGGGCCCCAACGGGGTCATCACCGTCGGCCCCATGTAACGACACGCGTACGAATGCGACGTGGAGTGCGTGGAGTACGCCGAGGCCCTCACCGAATCTGAGGCCCTCATCGCCGACCTGGAGAGCCTCTCCAAGGAAGCGCTAGATGCGAAGCGCCACGCTAGCAACTTCGAGCCAGCAGAGACGGTTAAGTTCGTACTTCTCGACCCCAGCAACGACGCCTCCAAGCAGATACGGATCGGCTCCGAGCTCGACCCCAAATAGGAAGCAGTGCTCGTCAACTTTCTCCGCACGAATGCCAAAGTCTTTGCGTGGAGTCCCTCGGACATGCCTGGCATACCGAGGGATGTCGCCGAGCACTCGCTGGATATCCGAGCTGGAGCCCGACCCGTGAAGCAGCCTCTGCGCCGATTCGACGAAGAAAAGCGCAGAGCCATAGGCGAGGAGATCCACAAGCTGATGGCCGCAGGGTTCATCAAAGAGGTATTCCATCCCGAATGGCTTGCCAACCCTATGCTTGTGAGAAAGAAAGGAGGGAAATGGCGGATGTGTGTAGACTACAGTGGTCTAAACAAAGCATGTCCGAAGGTTCCCTACCCTCTGCCTCGCATCGATCAAATCGTGGATTCCACTACTGGATGTGAAACCCTGTCTTTCCTCGATGCCTACTCAGGGTATCACCAAATCAGGATGAAAGAGTCCAACCAGCTCGCGACTTCTTTCATCACACCTTTTGGCATGTACTGCTACGTTACTATGCCATTTGGTTTGAGGAATGCGGGTGCGACATACCAAAGGTGCATGAACCACGTGTTCGAAGAGCACATTGGCCGGACCGTCGAGGCCTACGTCGACGACATCGTAGTCAAGACGAGGAAAGCCTCTGACCACCTCTCCGACCTTGAAATGACATTCAAGTGTCTCAAGGCAAAAGGCGTAAAACTCAACCCCGAGAAGTGCGTCTTCGGAGTCCCCCAAGGCATGCTCTTGGGGTTCATCGTCTCCGAGCGGGGCATCGAGGCCAACCCAGAGAAAATCGCGGCCATCACCAACATGGGGCTCATCAAGGACTTGAAAGGCGTACAGAGGGTCATGGGATGCTTTGCGGCTCTGAGCCGCTTCATCTCGCGCCTCGGCGAAAGAGGCCTACCTCTGTACCGCCTCTTAAGAAAGACCGAGTGCTTCACTTGGACCCCCAAGGCCGAGGAAGCCCTCGGGAACCTGAAGGCGCTCCTTACGAACGCACCCATCCTGGTGCCTCCCGCTGCCGGAGAAGCCCTCTTGATCTACGTCGCCGCTACCACTCAGGTGGTCAGCGCCGCGATCATGGTCAAAAGACGAGAAGAAGGGCATGCATTGCCCGTCCAGAGGCCGGTCTACTTCATCAGTGAGGTACTGTCCGAGACCAAGATCCGCTACCCACAAATTCAGAAGCTACTGTACGTGGTGATTCTAACACGGCGGAAGTTGTGACACTACTTCGAGTCTCATCCGGTGACTGTGGTGTCATCCTTCCCCCTGGGGGAGATCATCCAGTGCCGAGAGGCCTCGGGTAGGATTGCAAAGTGGGCAGTGGAAATCATGGGCGAGACAATCTCGTTTGCCCGTCGAAAGGCCATCAAGTCCCAAGTCTTGGTGGACTTTGTGGCTGAATGGGTCGACGCCCAGCTCCCGGCAGCTCCAATCCAACCGGAACTCTGGACCATGTTTTTCGACGGGTCGCTGATGAAAACAGGGGCAGGCGCGGGCCTGCTCTTCATCTCGCCCCTCGGGAAGCACCTCCGCTACGTGCTACGCCTCCATTTCCCGGTGTCCAACAATGTGGCCGAGTATGAGGCTCTGGTCAACGGGTTGCGCATCGCCATCGAGCTAGGGGTCCGACGCCTTGACGCTCGCGGTGACTCGCAGCTTGTCATCGACCAAGTTATGAAGAACTCCCACTACCGCGACCCGAAGATGGAAGCCTACTGCGACGAGGTTCGGCGCCTGGAGGACAAGTTCTACGGGCTCAAGGTCAACCACATCGCCCGGCGGTACAACGAGACTGCGGACGAGCTAGCGAAGATAGCTTCGGCGCGAACAACGATTCCCCTGAACGTCTTCTCCCGGGACCTACATCAACCCTCAGTCAAGACCAACGACGCGCCCGAGCCCGAGAAGGTCTCGGCCCTGCCCGAGGCGCCCTCGGCTCAGCCCGAGGCACCCTCGGCCCTCGAGGGTGAGGCACTGCGCGTGGAGGGAGAGTGGAATGGGGTCCCGCCTGATCGAGACTGGCTGACCCCGTACCTGCAATATCTCCACCGAGGAGAGCTGCCCCTCGACCGAGCCGAAGCTCAGCGACTGGCGCGGCGCGCCAAGTCATTCGTTTTGCTGGGTGACGGGAAGGAGCTCTACCACCGCAGCCCCTCCGGCATCCTCCAGCGATGCATATCCATCGCCGAAGGCCAGGAGCTCTTACAAGAAATACACTCGGGGGCTTGCAGTCATCACGCAGCGCCTCGAGCCCTTGTTGGAAACGCTTTCCGACAAGGTTTCTACTGGCCGACCGTGGTGGCTGACGCCACTAGAATTGTCCGCACCTGCCGAGGGTGTCAATTCTACGCAAGGCAGACGCACCTACCCGCTCAGGCTCTGCAAACAATACCCATCTCCTGGCCGTTTGCTGTGTGGGGTCTGGACCTCGTCGGTCCCTTGCAGAAGGCACCCGGGGGCTACACGCACCTACTGGTCGCCATCGACAAATTCTCCAAGTGGATCGAGGTCCGACCCCTAAACAGCATCAGGTCCGAACAGGCGGTGGCATTCTTCACCAACATCATCCATCGCTTCGGGGTCCCGAACTCCATCATCACCGACAACGGCACCCAGTTCACCAGCAGAAAGTTCCTGGACTTCTGCAAGGATCACCACATCCGGGTGGACTGGGCCGCCGTGGCACACCCCATGACGAATGGGCAGGTAGAACGTGCCAACGGCATGATTCTGCAAGGACTCAAGCCGAGGATCTACAACGACCTCCACAAGTTCGGCAGGCGATGGATGAAGGAGCTCCCCTTGGTGGTCTGGAGCCTGAGGACAACGCCGAGCCGAGCCACGGGCTTCACACCGTTCTTTCTAGTCTATGGGGCCGAGGCCATCTTGCCCACAGACTTAGAATACGGTTCCCCAAGGACGAGGGCCTACGACGCCCGAAGCAACCAGACCAACCGAGAAGACTCACTGGACTAGCTGGAAGAGGCTCGGGACATGGCCTTACTACACTCGGCGCGGTATCAGCGGTCCCTGCGACGCTACCACGCCCGAGGGGTTCGGTCCCGAGACCTCTAGGTGGGCGACTTGGTGCTTCGGCTGTGACAAGACGCCCGAGGGCGCCACAACCTCATGCCTCCCTGGGAAGGGCCATTCATCATCGCTAAGATTTTGAAGCCAGGAACATACAAGCAGGTCAACAGTCAAGGCAAGGTCTACAGCAACGCTTGGAACATCCGATAGCTACGTCGCTTCTACCCTTAAGATGTTTTCAAGTCGTTCATACACCTCGTTTACATACGCCAATAAAGTCTAACCATCAAGGAAGGGTCAGCCTTGCCTCGGCAAAGCCCGACCCTCCCTCGGGGGCTAGAAGGGGGGAACCCCCTCCACGTCAAAATTTTCCTCGGAAAAAGTCTTTCTGCCAGAATATCTTTCGTGCTTTTCGACTACCTCGGTAGTGGGATCATGAAAACGACGGAGTACACGTAAGCAGGCAAGGCCGACCGAGCCGAGGGACTCCTACGCCTCCGGGATACGGATACCTCACTCGTCACCTTCTGCGATAAGTAACTCACGCTCGGATAAGGGATTCCGCTGTCTGAACAAGTCTTAACGCTCGAAAACTTCTTCTGCTGAAACGATCTTTCATGCCGTCTCGACTATATCGATAACAGAATCCTACGGACGAGTAAGAGTACACGTAAGCAGGCAAGGCCGACCGAGCCGAGGGACTCCTACGCCTCCGGGATACGGATACCTCACTCATCACCTTCTGCGATAAGTAACTCACGCTCGGATAAACGATTCTGTTACCGACGAACAAGTCCTGATACTCGAAACAAGGGGAAAAGAAACGCAGCTTTACAACGCGACGACAGTATGTTTGGGCCTCTGCGGCCGCAAAAAACATATGCATACTACAGGCGAACCGATCCTGCAGGCTCAGACGTCGATGGAGGGGGAGCAGCAGCACCCTCGACGTCAACTCCACCTTCGGTGAAGTCCGACCGAGCCTCGGACGGCAACACGGTCGGAGGATCTCCGCTCCGAAGGACGACATCAGCACCACGCCCGGGCCATTGCCGCCAGGGTCTCCTCCAGGAACCCGGCCCGAGCAGACGGCTCGACCGGCCGCTCCGTGGCCTCAGCCAGCTGTCCCCAGAGGACACCAGCCCGGCTCGTGGCCTCGACA
The DNA here is from genome assembly GCA_029449295.1 of Zea luxurians. Lineage (NCBI taxonomy): Eukaryota > Viridiplantae > Streptophyta > Magnoliopsida > Poales > Poaceae > Zea > Zea luxurians. Next base: position 59,843 of record JAOPSE010002062.1, on the reverse strand, counting down.
ACTTGACTCCGGCGTTGGTCCCGCCAGTGGACGACCCGGCCAAGCCCCGGCCGACGAAGCTCCCTTTTTTGAGCCAACTCTGCCTCTGTCCGTGCTGGCACCGCTGCCTCCAGCTCCGGCTCATCGCAGAGCGGCCGAGGGTTCCTTTAACTAAGCAAGAGAAGCCTCAGGCGGCAAGGCCGACTGAGCCGAGGGACTCCTACGCCTCCGGGATATGGATACCTCACTCGTCACCTTCCGCACGAGGCAACTCACGCTTGGTTAAGCGGTTCAGCTAGCCGACAGGCGAGTCCTAGTGCTCGAAATGAGGAAGAAACACGGCTTCACACCAAAATACATAAATGTTCAGGCCCCGACAGCCACAATGAACATACGCCAGCACTCAAGGTGCCATTACAAATGGAACTCCGGTTCCGTTCCCGCGGGTGCGAACAAACTCCATACCAGGAGGCCCGCGGGGCGACGAACTCCAAGCGACTCACCGCCGCCCGCTCTGACAGCAGCAGCAACGACCTCCGTCCTGGGCGGCAAGACAGCTGCAGCAATGGCTTCCGGGCGGACGCTGCGGCGGAAAGGCTCTCACCCACGAAGGACGAGAACCAGCCATTCAAGCCAGGGGGACGGAGGTCCAGGGGTGCAGGCGGAGTTAGCGATCTCATCGGCAGAGAAACCTTCTCCAGCTGTTGCCACCTCAACACCGCACCAGCAGGCGCCGGCCGCCCCAAAGCACACCGGCAGGTCCTCGCTCCTGCCCTCGCCGGGGTCACCCCAGAACATGAGCACCGCCCTCGCGGCGCACGATGTGCTGGGCGACCCTCTGGCGCGGCTGTCGGCGCGAGGAAGACCTGGACGTGGCCGGCCCGTACGCGGCGCGACCATCGCCCGGACGGAGGACGGAATGCTGCAACCTGGCTGGGCAGCAGCAGTTCGCCTTCCCCGGCATGGCTGAAGGAAGCCTCTGTGGGGCTGGAGGATGCCTTTCTCCCCCAAACGCCGGGGGAAGAAAAGGGTTACCGACCCACGCGGAGGCAACCCCCACTCGGTGCGCTCCTCCGTCTCAGCCCGGATGACGAAAATCCTTGAAGCTGAGGGCGGGGCAGAGGCCACAGCCCAGCTCGCTTCTCCCCACCATCGAACTGGTGGTCACCGTCTTGGGTGACCACCGGCGAGGGGATGCAGCCGGGCTGCCTGATGAAAATCCTTGAAGCCGAACGAGGGCTGAAAGGTACCAACTTCCGCGAAGTTGCGTTCCTCCAACGACAGCAAGACGAAAGCGACGCGAGCGCTCCCCATCTGGGGGCTCTGAAGGTGGAAGGGCGCGATGCATGAGGAGAGTGCGAAGACATGGTTGCCGTCCAAGGGGGTCGCCCTCCTTTTAAAGGCAACTCTCCCCACTTGCGTCCTCAGCCGTCGCGGGCTGAGTCTTCTCCAACACGCTCCAAGGTCCTCCCCCTACGACGCGGGGGCTGGGTCCCACGCGTCATGCAAGCTGGCCCAGGATGGAAGAGGCCAAACCGTCGCGCGCGGTACGCGTAACTGCCCAGCGGTTACAAGCGCTCATCCACGGGGGCGCACCCTTTTGACTTCGACGCGTCCAGCATGGAGGCCCGGGCCCACACGTCATGTAACCGGCGCGCCGGTTACTACGTGTGAGAAAATGCACCGCCACTCGCGCCAGTACTGTGCCTTCTCGGCTGCGGAACCGGTGCCGCGACTCGAGGCGACCCTGCGCATGGCCCAACAGTGCCAACCGAGCACATCGGTCATGGGTCAGTCAGCCGCGGGAGAAGGCGCGACGATCGATATGGCCAAAAGTGGGCCGGCAGTAATGGTGGCGGCAGGCGGGTGGAAGCAGCAGTCAAATCGCCTGTAGGCTCACGTCCCCTCCTGGGACAGCGAGAGAGCCCTCTCCCACGGCGTGAAGACAACGCGCCCGTGTTCCGTTCCTCGAACGGCTCGCGCACGCACAATGGCTGCCCCACCAACCACTTGTCCCGTCGCATTAACTCTGTGGTAGGGCAGGCGGCACCTTTGGCAGGCAAAGCGGGCGACGCTTCACCTCCGCCATAATGACCGCGTCAAAAAAGGTGCGCCACGTCATTCGATTTCGTATCCTTTTCCACTTCTCCTTTCTCTCTCTTGCTACAGGGACCGGGAAAGGGGATACTCCGAAAGGGATCCTTCCCCGCGAAGGAAGCGGGCCCCGAGCCCCCCTACTGATCAGAGGTTCGAAGGCTGGCCCCTCGGAAGGGTTCAACAGCCGCCTCAGAGCACTCGGGCTCCGCGCCCACTACTGGTCAGAGGTTCGAAGGCTGACCCCTCGGAAGGGTTCAACGGCCGCCTCAGGCCACACGGGCTCCGCGCCCACTACTGATCAGGGGTTCGTTGGCTGGCCCCCGAAGGGTTCGATAGCCGCCTCAGAGCACGCAGAGCGAGGGATGACCCTGGGTACGTTCGATACATAACCAAGGCTCGGGCTACGCTCCCGAGGTACCCTAGGACATTTCCGAGACCGACGGGAACAATTTTGTAACGGAATCCCACCAGAGGGAGGCATCGAGACCTCGGACCCCGTCAAAAGGGGACCGGGTCCGGCGAATCACCCGCAGGTACTTTTGGAGCGCGCCTCCGGGCCACTAGCCGACCCCTAACGAATGGGGCACGGGCGTCCACTCGGATTACCCATTAGCAACTCACTGGAGACACCATGTTCGGCGCCCTCCAAGGGCAACATGGCACTTTCCCCCCCTCCTCCTTGCGGAAAGGCGACACAGGGGCGTATGAAAAAAGCCGAGTCTGTCCTTGACCGTCCTCTCGTTCTGTGCGGAGGCTCGGGGGCTGCTCTCGCAAACCTGGCTCCGGCCAAACTGTTGACAGCGTCAACATACCAGCCCGAGAACTTGGGACCTGACTAAGCACCCGGGCAACGACCAGTACGCATGAGGGAACAACCAAACCGGCCGAGCCATCACGAAAGGCATTAAGACCTCGAAGGAGTCAAAACACTCCTCCGAGGCCTCGGGGGCTACACCCGGCGGGTGCGCTCGCGCGCACCCACCGGAACAAAATGCAACCGAGAAAGGCCGGTCCCCTTGCAAAAAAGTGCGACAAAAGCCTCCAAGCGAGTGCCAACACTCCCTTTGAGGCTCGGGGCTACTGTCGGGGACCATAATTAGGGGTACCCCTAAGACTCCTAATCTCAGCTGGTAAACCCCATCAGCACAAAGCTGCAAAGGCCTGATAGGTGCGATTAAGGTCAAGGCTCCGCTCAAGGGACACGATCCCGCCTCGCCCGAGCCCGACCTCGGGCGAAGACAGCCGACACCGGAAGATTCACGCCTCGCTCGAGGGTCCCCTCAAGCAACGGACGCACCATCGACTCGCCCGAGGCTCGGCTCGGGTAGGCTTCGCGGAGAAGCAACCTTGGCCAGATCGCCACGCCAACCGACCGTATCGCAGGAGCATTTAATGCAAGGATCGCCTGACACCTTATCCTAACGTGCGCTCTTCAGTCGACAGAGCCGAAGTGACCGCAGTCACTTCGCCGCTCCACTGACCGACCTGACAAGAAAATAGCGCCGCTTCGCTTTGACTGTCGTGCCACTCGCCAGAGCGAGGTCGACAGCGGCTAAGTCCAGCCTCGAGCGACATAGGAAGCTCCGCCTCGCCCGACCCCAGGGTTCGGCCCCCGGAAGACGACAAACTCCGCCTCGCCCGACCCCAGGGCTCGGACTCAGCCCCGGCTCTGGAAGACGACGAACTCCGCCTCGCCCGACCCCAGGGCTTGGACTCAGCCTTGGCTCCGAAAGAGGACGAACTCCGCCTCGCCCGACCCCATGGCTCGGACTCAGCCTCGGCTCTGGAAGACGATGGACTCCGCCTCGCCCGACCCTAGGGCTCGGACTCAACCTCGACCTCGAAGGAATCGCCACCTCGCCCAAACTCGGGTTCGGACTGGCCACGTCGCCAGGGGGCCATCATTACCCTGCCCCTAGCTAGCTCAGGCTACGAGGAACAAGACCGGCGTCCCATCTGGCTCGCCCCAGTAAACAAGTAATGATGACACCCCGCACGCTCCACGACGACGGCAGCTCCCAGCCCCTTACGTCAGCAAGGAGACGTCAGCAAGGATCCGACAGCCCCGACAGCTGTACTTTCGCAGGGCTCCAGCGCTCCTCCGACGGCCACGACATCACATGAACAGGGTGCCAAAACCTCTCCGACTGCCACGACGACATGTACTTAGGGCTCTAGCTCCTCTCTGCTAGACACGTTAGCACACTGCTACACCCCTATTGTACACCTGGACCCTCTCCTTACGCCTATAAAAGGAAGGTACAGGGCTCTCTACGAGAAGGTTGGCCGCGCGGGAGAACGGGCCGACGCATAAGGCTCTCGCTCTCTCTCTCCCACGCGAACGCTTGTAACCCCCTACTGCAAGCGCATCCATCCGCTCTGGGCGCAGGACAACACGGAGGCCGTGGTTTCTCCTTACTGTTCTCCCTCCTTTGTGTCCCGTCTCGCGCCGACCCATCTGGGCTGGGACACGCAGTGATAATTTACTCGTCGGTCTAGGTACCCCCAGGGTCGAAACACCGACAGATATGTTAGATTATAATTTAACTATATATCATATTTAATATTTAAACCAGTTACTCGCTTCGTTTATATAGATTCATAGAAACCACGATTATAAGATCATGACCTATCTTGCTATCTCTCCCCTCACCTTGGAAATGTCGAAAATAGCCACACGATAGCAACTTGTACACACAATAAATACAAAACGAAAAAAATGGGTATAATAAGTAACTAACCATATTGGCCGTGCGTCCGTGGCTTTGCATCTGCAACCCCGCCCGATCAATCTTCCTTGTTCCGCCGCTTCCCCGCCTCCGGCAGCGAGGTGAGGCCACCGATCGGACCTTCCCCAGCGGCGGCGCCTACCAACCTCAAGGTATGCTAACCTACCTAGCCGCCTACCGAGACGGTCTGCCGGTGTCTTCCGCGTTTTCGCTTCTTCCCCTAGGATTTTTCTCGCAATCGGCCAGGTCCAAATCTTCAAATCTTCGATTCTCCTATTGCTCCAGTCCGCACGGTCAGTTGCGAATTCGTTTGGTTGGAGGAGCAGCTGCGTCCTCAATTGTGGGAGACTCAACTCAACTGGACTGAACCCTCCAACCTCCATGCGGCCGGCCCTGTGGATTCCCCTTTCCCCTGGTACCTAACTAGGTTGGAAAAGGAAACTGAATCTGCCTGTGCTTGTCCTGTGAGGTCAATGCGTCATGACCTGATGATGATGGTTCATCCGGAAGTTACTTTTCACTATTGCAGTTGAAAGTTGACTACTTATTGCTGGGAGCCTGGGAGCTAATCAGTAGATCGAATCAACCTGTCGGTTGCATCCCCCCCCCCCCCCACATCTAATTCCTGGGCTCAACCACCGTTCTGAAAGGCGATACAGGATACTGTATGCCTTCCTGTAATCCCGTGTGTAGAGGAAACCAATACGAGGAACTTGTCGATTTCATAAACTTCTCCCCTTGTGAGTGCCGCAGTCGGTCGATAGGGACGATAGGACAGAGACCTGCCAGTCACCTCACCGTAAAATAAAGGGTTAAGTACAATTAACCCTAAAATTAAACAGACCACTCGTTTCATCTGAAACCACCCGGTATCTTGTGGGGGGAGGAGTTTCCAATACGTCGTCGCTGGCACGCTGTCGTGATGTCTTGTCTGCATTCCATTACTTAAGCAATGGGTTTGTTGATCCCAGTGCGTGGGTTGCTTGTCCTGCAGGAGCGATGGCTCTGTCTGCGACGCTACGGATTTCTCTTAGCGTCGCGTTCTTTGGGGTTCTGGCGTTCGTGCTTGGTGTCATCGCCGAAAACAAAAAGGTCTGCCCTTTCTCCTGTTACATGAGCACTGGTCATTATGCCTCTTCGTTTTCCTCGTCAAGGATGGTGAATACAGCGCGAGTTTAGGCGGATTTCTCGATATTGAAAGCATTATTCATATTACTATATCATAGATGCTGTTAACAACTTTTACTGAAATTTGACATCAGGGTTATACTTAGGCCATCTCTAAGGGCTCCCCCACCCCACATCCGGTGCATTTGGGGTGTCAAACCCCTCCAAGGCTCCAACAGCCCACCCCACCCCACACCCCACATGGGGGGAGAGAGCAAACTCCCCTCATATATGGGGTGAGTTCCAATCTCCCCCACACTTCAGTCACTCTATTTTTTGTGATATTAACCTCTTTTAATTACCGTAACCTAAAAACAATGTGTATTAGGCAATACAAATAGTCTATGATTTTTTTAAACTTCAAAAACGATGAAAAAAGTCAAATAACTGAATTATAGTATATAGGGGAGACTGTCTTGGATGTGGGGGGAGTATCTTTTAAGCTGATGTAGTAAAATATAATAGAAAGTACAGATAGAGGGAGAATTGTGTGTGCGTTGGGGGGGGGGGGTGGAGATGGACTAAATTACTTGAGAATATTTCTCTCTTCTATTAATATATTTGCTTGGCAGATGCCCTGTCAGCAATTTTTGGGGAGAAAAGATTACTTTGAGAATATATGCAGTGTTACCAACGCATGGTGACACCCGTAAATTTGCACAAAAAAATCATCCAAAGATATGGATGGATGGATATAGCACGCAGGCATCTATCGTTATGCAAAACTTTAAGTTGAACAAAAAGTTGCGCAAGGAGAAACAAAACAGAGACAATTTTTTTCCCACAACCTTAAGTTTTGTGTTGGCAGTTTGGCACTTATACTTTATCATAGTTGCTGCTAGTAACAGTTACTGCGATTTCTTAGTCCACACATAGGACTGTATTGCATCTAGTTTACTTTGAGAACATCTCCGGTGCTACCGTGGTACCAACGCCCGGTAGCATCCAACAATATGGATGGCAAAGACTTTTTTCTAGAACACGAACATGTTGGAGAGCTGCACATCTTTGTATTAAAAAAATGAAAATGAGGGTAAAGATCCCCAATTTCATTTTAGTATAAATTTATGCAAGAGGAGGATGGGTTTTGGCATAGTGGTGGGAAGCCTTCCCATTCAGCCAAAGGTCCTGCATTCGACGCAGCCTCTTTGCAAAATGCTCTCTGCAAACTGTAGAGGACCTCAATCATTCTTTCCATAGACCTCACTATGTGGATGCCGCCAACACTGGTCTGTCTTTATAAACTTATGCAAGGGGAAACAAAATAGAGAAATCGCCATGTGAATAGCTGCAGGTGATTTCTCTTTCTTGTTTCTCCTTACACTAGTTTTTTTCTTCATCATCAAATTTTGCATCAGAACCATGGTACGAGCCATTGGCAATTTTGCCATTATCATATGTGGGCTTCGCCATTATACCATCGGACCCACAAATCATAGACACAGATGGTCCCACCAGTCATAGACAAGGGATGACATAATAACAGACAACCAAAATTGAGAGTAGCAAAATAACAAATTTCTCTAGTACCTCTATAGGAAAAATGTCATATAGTTATGACACAGCACATAACTTACAATTTCAACCAATATTAGTCGCTATGATTTTTTATAACCATGCTTGTAACTTTTACACCGTCTTTGCTGCAGCCTGCTTCCGGGACTCCTATCCTAGGAAAGGATGTCGTCATCTGCACGTTTCCAAGTGATCCGACTCTTGCGATGGGGAGCCTGTCCATTGTGGCACTTGTGGTAGCTGCCATCGTAGGCCATGTTGCCATCTTCTTTCCATACTCGGGCAAGTCAGTTCCTCGTGGAGCGCTGTTTCAAAGCACCAGCTTGACAGTGTTCTTTGTTGTTGCTGAGTGAGTATCCTTTCAGCTATATGACTTTTCAGAGTCCCATGTGCTCTGGAAACAATATGCCCTGTGTTCTTATGTTTTCTTTTGTGTGGTTCACTTGTCTGGCCCTCCTATCATTTGGGATACTGAGCTGTAAATTGACCCATCTAAGTTTTGCACTCCATAATTGTTCTCTTTCCTGGACCCTGGAATCTTTTAATTTGTTCTGTAATGCTAATATGTAGAATTTCCCCTCTAGAAGATCACAGAGAACTAACTATCTTTATCATGTTACTCGGCGTTAATAATCACGCTTAAATCTTGCCTCATGATCTTTTTACACTGATGATTTGGCTATGAGGTGCCAATATTTTTGTTTCCATTAGTGCCACTGTACAACTTTTTTGAGTGAGTACACTGTGTGTGCACCATGCTATTTTCTGCACTTAGTCTTTTTTTTTGTAGTAATAAAGATGCACATTGTTGATTCTGTTCCCCTTTATGTGAAATCAGGCTTGTCTCAGCCCTGGCTCTTGCAATGTCGCTGTGGGCAACTGTCACCGAGGGTCTTCACCGCAGCAAGAACATCCACCACGACATGGACTACCAGTGCCCTACTGCCAAGACCGGCCTGTTCGGCGGCGCCGCTTTCCTCGCCCTTGACGCTGCTCTCTTCTGGCTTGTTTGCCAGATGCTGGCCCTGAATGCAAGGGCTGACTACCTTGACGAGGATGACGGCAAGGGAGAATATGGCCAGATTTATGCTGCTCAAGTCGATGATGGCTCGAAGGTCTGAGCCTATGTGGTCATGCTCGGCAGTGTTCTATGATTAGTGTCATTTGGCTACATTATGCCATCAACAAAGTCGCTTTAGCTCTCAGTAAATTTGTATATAAGTTGCAAAGTCTTACATAAGGCTGGTGGTTATTCTGCACTTTCGTGTTTCAGTGTGATCAATAAACAGTATCTCAGTACAATCGGTTTGCTATGCCCCTTGGTGAACTTGTCCTTGAGTTTTCTGGTGTCTGAATGACACTATAATATACTTCCTCTGTTTTAAAATAGTAGTCGTTTTAGCTCTTATTTTTTATGTCTATGTTCAAATGGATAATGATGTACAAATGATGTACAATAGGGCATACAGCAGCACAACATTGTTTGAGATGCAATATAAAATCAAGGCTCATAATATGATCAAAGTATATTGTATTATGCTAGGTTCAAAAGGAAGACATTATAAGTAGGGGAATCCTATCTTCATGCTGCAGTCTTTTTTTCTCGAAAGCGCAAGAGACATGCTGCAGTCTTCAATAGGCCGTTGGGTTCAGAACAAGCTCATGGAGTCCAGATTAGGGTCAGGCACCAATACCATTGCCTTGATCGTATCGTATCTGTGATTCTATACTGAGGGCACATCCATAAGCTAAACTGCTTTCAAGTCAGACACCCAGCTAAGTGGTGATACGCAGACTGCAAGTGCCTGCAAAAGGCCTTCTACCTCTGTTCATGGAAACCGAACAGTGAATAAACCAAACTGCACAAGGGGAAATGGAACAATTTGGATGTAAGTGCCAGTATATGTAGAACTGAAATCAAGGTATGTAGCCAACTACTAAAAGCATTTTTGTTAGATATGTAAGGTCTGACAAGGACGAATGTTGGATAGTTCCTTGGGACCGTTTTTTTCTCACGGTTCATACCGTGAATATTCAAAAGGAAATACATATGCCATGAATGATGCAACATTTGGGAATTAACTACTGGGCATGGATGCAATGAGAATACCTGATGAATCTGAACACCTCTAAAGGAAAAGGACGAATCTGATAATCTGGAAAACACCAGAAAGAAAAGACAGAAAAGGAATCCAGTAGAACTCTGAGCAATGATAGTTTTCCTAAGTTGCCATAGGTTCCAAACATAGTTGTCACTTGACACATCTAGAGTTTGCAATAACTTGACTTTAAATGCTTATTATGGTATTAGCAAAAAGCAATCCGATGTCCTATGTGAGGGATGCAGAGGTTTCAGTATGATGACGATGTCTGGATGGTTGAGATTAGATAAAGGGAAGTGGCACCCTAAGCCATGGTGATGACATTCAACCCTAACGGTAGAGTTCAAAGTGAACCCGTTTGAGACACTTTCTTATTTTTGCCATATGCTAAGTCAAAGAACTGCAAAAGGGTTGGCAATGACAAGGTTATCCCCGAACTACACTTTAGGCAATCCTGTTCGCAGCAACATGGCAAACCCTGTGGAGGCAATAAAGGCACCATGTCATGTGCAGCTAACCTGTGGGACCGGATGGTATCATGGTCAGATGATACTAATCGAATAGAAGCATTTAAAGAGCACAATTTTGAAGTAGCACCAGCGTAGTTTTATCCTCGTTATGGTGACTCCTAAATTCACCTCAGATGTAGAACATAAAGAAGCTATTGAATCTATTTTTAAATGAACAAGGCATTAGCTAAGACTACATATCCTCTCCTTCGTGCTGGCTCCTGGCCACCTAGGCGCCGTGACCATGGACGCAGGCGCGGATGCCAGGCTAGGTGCGGTGGCCGCCGACCTGGACGCGCTCGCCGCCGTGCCTTTGCCCACAACCGCCTCCCCAGGCTCTCTTCCTGGCCTGCCTGCGCGCCCTCCCGTGGAGCGGCGGCGGCGGTCGGGCTCGCCTGCCTGCGCGCCCTCCAGTGGAGCAGCGGTGGCCGGGCTAAACTGCCTGCGGCCCTCGTCCGCCCTCTAGCGCCGCTGCGCTCCACCACCAAGGCAGGCCGAGCTCTTCCCCGCCACGACTACTCCCCTCTACTCCCGGCCGCGCCCCCTCCCCGGCGTATGCGCCCCTCCTCGGCGTCTGCGTCCTACACGCGCAGCGCCCACCGGCCTTCCTGCGCGCCCCACCACCACGCGCAGCGCCCCCAGCCTTCCTACGCGCCCTGCGCGCCACCGCCCCCATGCGCAGTGCCCCCTCGACCTTCCTCTGCGCCCTGCGCGTGCCGCCCTCCTCATCGCGCTGGCCACCTAACTGCCCTCGCTGACACCAAGTAGCGCCAACCTTTCGAGCTTCTCCCGTTGCCGGCGCCGTCATCATCTCTTGCCAGGTCCAGCGCAGGCCCCTGCCCGGCTGGACCCACCCTGCCGCCCACCCCCTTCATCACCTTCGTTGGATCCGTCGCTGCTGCGGTCTTCCCGACCGGATCCCCGTTGCTGCGACCTTCCTGGCTCGATCCGTCGTCCCTTTGGCTGGATCGCATCTTCCCAGCTGGATCCGTCGCTGTTGTGGCCTTCCCAACCGGATCTGCCGTTTCCCCTTCTATTCTGCCGCGGGCGCGAACACCATGACCGACGTAGACGCGTGCGCTGCTGTTGGCCTCCCTGGCAGGGCTCCTTGACGCCTGGACGATCGAAGACGCAGGAAGGTCGGCCTGCCGGTGCTCTTTTGTTGTGACACCCTGCCGACCGTTGACGCTCGAACGTCGACCCCTCCCGAAGAACAGGCTTCTGCTGCGTGTCTCCCGACCGCGACCACCTCGACTTCGGCTACCTCGGCGTCTAGGGGCTATTGTCTTTTTGGAGTCCACACCGGTCTCTTCTCCAGCCACAACATTCGCACCCTCACGATGCTGCGACTGCGGGGGATTTCAACCCGTCGGCTCCTACCTTCGGCCTCTACTCCAGTCTCATCGTGTGTGATGCCTCCATTGCGACTGTGGGGGATGTTAGACTGTGTGTGTGATTGTGTGTGGGCCGGCACCACTGTTGGGCTGCTGGCCCATTAGGGTTAGGGTTGAGTCTATATATTGTAACCCCTTCTCTATGCAATAGAACATCCAGTTAACTATTCTACAATTATGTCAGGTTAGATTTTTTTATACAAGTAATTAGTTTAGTGAAAACACTATGTTTACCTGGCTTTTAAGTGTTTATTATAATTATTGTAACTTGACTATCTGCCAAAAAAATGGAGCAAGCTGGATTCCTATACCTGCATGTGTTGTTGCATCAATCTACTTGTCCCCCTTCTCTTTTGATGCTTTCCTAAGACTTAATATGACGCCTCCACTAAGACATGTAGTTACAATTGCAAGCGAAGCTTCTGTTGGTATATGATAACCTGCCATAAGTGGAAACCAGTAATTAGATGAGATGAAAAGCACTTAAAAACAGCAATGTCACTTTGTATGCTCCTAAAGAAGAGATCAAAACATTAGGTGCGTAATGAATATGAATGTGAGAAAATAAGAATTAGATAATGTTTTAAATTGCTTACCAAAAAAGTCAAAGATCATCTTTGTCCCAATGAAGCCCAACACAATACCAATGGCAGGCTGCAGAGCAAATTGCCAATAGAAGCAAGTGATGCAGTTAGATGATAGAGCAATATATGAACCAAATCAGACATTTTTACGAAAGCAGGAGAACTGCACATCTTTTTAGATAATAGAGAAAACATGCCTTACAGAAAAAGAAAGAAAAAAAAAACACCACGGACACACACACAGGGCACTACAACCACCAGGGACTACCCGGGTGCCAAGAGGGTGTCAGCTATAGTAAGACTACACCAAATCAGCCCTTGATCAATCACATTTGCAACGCTCGTGGTAACTGGTGGTGTTGGATATTATTTAACAACAAATATCCAATACCTTCAATTACCACTAACATGGACAATTTTCACAGTGGCTGATGTAAAACTGAATGATTTGTTTGTTCTAAAGCAAGATAACAGAACAAAATAAATAAAATCTAAATATTCAATATTGAAAGGTAAATAGAAAATAGCTCAAGAAACCTTAAAAAGGAAAGGGGATTGTGGATATTCACCTGTAGATACTCCAATTCACCCATGCTTTCAGAAATGAGCACATAGAGCGACCGCAAACCTGACATAATAATAATTCCATCAAGTTAGCTCTTGACATTATCTAGAAGTGCAGCAACTGTACCCTGCATAATATTTAGATCAATTATAAAAAAAATCACCACTATGTCTGAAATAATTTTTTTTAAAAACTTAAGCTTGCAACAAAAAAGGCAGATTATTTACCAGAAATAGCAAAAATATTTGATGATAGTATTATAAGTGGATCCCTTGTGACGCCAAAAACTGCTGGTATTGAGTCAATCTGTATAACATAAATGTTAATACCTATACCTGGAGCCATAAAATAGAAAAAAGAGAACCGCACGTAAAAATAGCTTGAGAAGAAACCTACGGCAAAGGCAATATCACTCAGCTCAATCACTGCCAAAGCCAAGAGCAATGGTGTAGCCTGCAGATATTAACCAAAAGAGGTATCACATCTTCAGGAACATACTCTCCCTCCATCACATAACATAAGACATGCATGTTTTTAGAAAAGTCAACGTTTTAAAACTTTGACCAACAAATCAACAAAAAACATATATTTTTAGTGTATGCATGTTATATACTTGAATTTGTATTAAAAAAATACTTTAATATGATGCTCAATTTCTATTTGTTGATGTCATATTTTGAAAGAAATTAATGGTCAAAGTTTCACTCTAAAGACTTAGTCAAAAAATATATGCCTTATTTTATCGGATGGAGAAAGTATATAACTTTGTGAAGACACAACAACTCCTTTAAATTCTCCACCCAAATATGCATGTACATTGTTTGAACAGAAACATAACAGTGAATGCTAAAATAGTAACACATTCAAATGATTGGGAACAGATAAAGAAACTCATAATCCAGGACAATGCTCATTCCATGGTAGCTTTAGTAAAGATCCAGCATACACTTACTTTCCATAAACCATCTTGATTTGTGAAAAAACGATTATCATCATAATAATCTGGCAGGAGAAACATGTGAATGAGCTCAACTAGACACGAATCAAGTAATTTAGTGAATACTAACCCCTAATATAATAACTTTTAAGACAAGTGATTCAAGAATTTAGGTGAGAAGTTGGTCATTTTAGCTGTGTAATTTGGAGTGAACTATGGAGCATGTTAATGTAATCTAAATAGCAGATAGGTAAGGAAAAGTGAAAATCATTGAATAAAGTTGGTTACCAGTGACTGGAATGAACTTTTGGCATGTTTTCACAATGAAGTTATCAGATAGATCAGATTCTTCTTCTTCTTCAGCAAAGAGCTGCCATTATGTTATCAAGAAAGTATTAGTGCTGTGACCCTTGTTGAATATCTTGAAGTCAATTAAAGAATCTCTGCACGACTATCTTGGAGACTTTTCAACATCACAAAAGTGGAAATAAATTGGGAATGTATCAATGATTGTTTTTTTTCCTTTTGAGGGTTAAATTACATAGGCATAAGATTGAAACGTAACACTATAGGTGGAACAAGAATAGATCCGTAAAATAAGCATGCCATTATGGTATATTAATATCACTAATGAGTGATATAAGGAATACACTGAATAGTTTATAAACAAGCATTATGCCACGAGCCTAAATATGGGCCGCCACGTTGGGCCTAGCAGGCCAACTGAGGCCCAATGCTAGGCCTTGGCGAGCCATGGCCTCACCCGGGGCGCCACTAGGGAGGCAAGTGAGCTAGGTGGTACACCCCCTGCCGCCCGTAGAGTCCCTCCTGCCCGGGAGAATCTGAAATCGATGGAAACTCAGAGATAACCTTCGATAAGTTTGGAATAAATAAAATAGAGTTTGTTTAGAAAAAGATAGAGTTTGTTTGGAAAAGGAGAGTCCAAATCTATAAGGACTCCTCTAGTTTTCTTTGAATAAAAATCTAATAGGGACTACAAATATAAGAGCAACATAACAATTTCAACCTAATCAAGAATAGAGCTATCTCTCCTCCCTCTCCCTGCACTGCCCCTCCCTCTCCCATGCAAGTAGCAGCAGCCACGCCCCCCCTAGCAGGGCTGTTACACTAGGTTTTCGGCTGGGTCGATCCCATGGACTACAATTCCACCATGTCCATGGAGCTGGAGTGGCTTGAGGTCCTCGCCGCTGACCTCACCAAGCACATAGACAAGGTGCAAGAGCACCTTGCCAGGTCGATGCCCACCTGGGCAACGTGGGGCAAGGAGGCTCCAAAGACGAGATTGCCGCCGCCACCACAGCCAATGAAAAGTTGGAACGCGAGGTTGGCGCTAAGGAGCTCGAGGCAGAGACCAACCCCGTCCACTCCCGGACCGGCGGTACTTACTTATGACAGTCCTCTAGGATCATTAGACTATCCCCACATACCAACATGAATCTTTTGTGCACACTTTGTCTTCACTCATGTACACCGAGAAGACTTCCCGGTCGGTCGCCCATCCCAAGATTGCTCTGGGCCAAGAACACTTAATCCAGAAGTTTTTTCGAGACAGGCTTCCGAAAAAGAAGATGCATCTTATTGGTATGAGTACCCTATTAATTCTATTAAGCTTTGAGCCAGGATATCACCATCCACTAGGGCTAGGATATCACAATCCACCCCCCTAGAAGACTGACGTCCTCGTCGGTCAACCCTAAGCCAGGAACCTTCTGTTAGACATATATGGACAGTGCAGCCATATATGGACAGTGCAGCCGTATATAGACTAGTATAGACTGATTATAGTCTTCCTTGTATAAGCATATAGCTTTCCCTGTTTAGGAGATTGTATACTTGTACTCCAAGTTACCTTGGCTATATATATGAGAGATCACCCCCCTCATTGGGTGTGGTGTCTTCCCAATTCTATCTCTCTACATGGTATCACGAGTCCAGGGTCTCCCTGATTTTGTGCCCTCCCTCCCGCTGCCTCTACACCCACCACAAGCCGCCGCCTGACCTAGGGCGCGGCACCTACCTGCGCCGCCTCTCCCTCTGCTGCGCAGAAGTCTTGGATGTCCACGATCACCCACGTGGACTCCTCCGCCGGTGACAGCGACTCCGACTGCTCCGTCGGATTTTCTCTCCTGTTCGGCGACGACGTTCTTGCTGCCCAGATCGATCTCCCCATGGCGCTTCCCTACGCCACGATCTCTGTGCAGTCCTACGTCCCCATGAAGCTCGACCTCCGCGCGGACAACTTTTCCAAGTGGAAGGCCTGCTTCGAAGCCCTGTGTGGCACCTTCGATCTGCTGTCCCACATCGACGGGACGACGCCTCCCAATCCCCTCATGCCGGTTTGGCTCCAGGAGGACTGTTGCGTCCGTGCCTGGCTCTACGGCACCGTCTCTGACGCCGTCCACGACCTCATCATGACGCCCGAACCGACGGCACGCAAGCATTGGGCTATCATCACCGCCCGCTTCGAGGCGAACAAGGCGCCGCGTGCCATCTTCTTGAGCCAAGCTTTCATGACCTTGACTCAGGGAGACTTATCTGTCGAGGCCTATGGCCAGGAGATGAAGAGAGCGGCTGATCGCCTCCGCGATGTCGGCAAGCCCGTCGACGACTCCACCATGGTGCTCAACCTCCTCCGCGGCGCCAATCCCCGCTTCAACACCACCTGCGACATCATCGCTGGTGACGCCACCATGGACTTCGCCGACGCCCTCGACATGCTCGCCCTCAAGGAACTGCGGCTGGCTGAGGAGGGCAAGATGGTCAAGTCCACTGCCCTCCACGTCTCCTCCACATCCTCCTCGTCATCCTCCGGCTGCACAGGCCCCTGCCGGTCATGTATGTCGTCTCCCCAGCAGTTTTGGGTGCAGCACCAGCAGCCGGGGAAGCAGCAGCGCGGCGGCGGGCAGCCGAAGCGCAAGAAGACCTATTTTCGCAAGGGCGGCGGCGGCGGCAACCAACAGCAGCAGCAGCACCGTGCGCCCAACCCCACTGGACCATGGATTTGCATCAATCCGTGGGGCCAGCAGCAGGGACAAGCCGGCGGCAACAGCGGTTCTGGAGGTGGCGGGCAGACATGGCGCGCTGCGAACAGTGGCCAGCAGCATGGTGGCCCCGGCCTTCTCGGGTCCTCCCCTCAGGCCCACACCGCGATCAGCGACCAGCAGTCTGCCGGCCCCCAGTACTTCGACACGGCGGGCCTCATGGCGGCGCTGCAGCAAATGTCGCTGCAAGGTGACGCCTGGGTGATGGACACTGGTGCCTCTACACATATGCACTCCTCTGAAGGTATCCTTCATTCTCATCTCCCAGCTGCTGCTTCTTCGATCATGGTAGGCAATGGTGCAAGTATTCCTGTCACGACCCACGGCTCATCGATCCTTGACATCAACTCCACTAAATTTGTGCTAAACAACATCCTTGTCGCTCCTTCCATAGTCCGTAATTTATTATCTGTTCGTCAATTTACCCGAGATAATGGCGGCTCTATCGAATTTGACGCTTTTGGTTTCTCTGTCAAGGAACCCAGGACGGGGCGAGTGATTCTTCGCTGCAATAGCTCGGGCGATCTCTACACACTTTCACCAGCCGCCCAGTCCACTGCCAGCGCCCTCCTCGCAGCCTCCTCCTCAGTGTGGCATCGTTGCCTAGGTCACCCCGGTCCAGCAGTCTTATCTAGTCTCAAGAGAAAAAATTTAATTTCATGTAATAAAGTAGACCACACTCTTTGTCATGCCTGTCAGCTAGGCAAACAAGCCCGTCTACCTTTTAGTACATCTACTTCCCACACTGTTTCCCCTTTTGAGATAGTTCATTGTGATGTCTGGACATCACCGGTTCCTAGTATATCTGGATGCTCATATTACTTGGTTTTACTAGATGACTTCACACATTTTTGCTGGACATTTCCCCTTAAGCACAAGTCTGAGGTCCGTCAGCACATTGCTGATTTTATTCCTTATGTTCGCACACAGTTTAGCTACACTATTAAATGCTTCCAAGCTGATAATGGGACAGAATTTGTTAACCATGCCATGGATGAACTCCTTGCTGCCCACGGCATCGTTTTTCACCTTTCTTGTCCCCACACTTCACCACAGAATGGCAAGGCTGAACGTATTCTCCGTACCCTCAACAACTCTGTGCGTACCCTACTCCTTCATGCGTCCATGCCACCCAAGTATTGGGTTGAGGCCCTCGCAGCTGCCACATACTTGCTTAACCGCAGACCTTCCTCCATACGCCATGAGGTTCCATACACCCGTTTGTACAATACTCCTCCTTCCTATGAGCACTTGCGCGTCTTCGGTTGTCTCTGTTATCCTAACTTACAGGCCACGTCTCCGCATAAACTTGCGCCCCGCTCTACCGCATGTGTCTTCTTAGGGTACCCTTCTGCTCACAAGGGGTATCGCTGTCTGGATCTCTCCACGCGCCGCATTATTATTTCCCGTCATGTTGTATTTGATGAGCTCAGTTTTCCGTTCGCCCATGACCCTCCTACTCCCGCTAGCTCCTTCGATTTTCTTCTTGGTCGCGACTTGGATACTGCGCCTTGTGTTACTGATCATGCAGCTAGTGACTCCTCGCCTGGTGGGTGTGGCCCTGTGCCCCTACCTGGCATCTTCTCTTCTGGTGGGCGTGGTTTCATACCCCCATCCGGCGCTTCGGATGCTTCTACTCCGGGCGGGTGTGGTCTCGTGCCCCCGTCAGGATCTCTCGACGACACATGGGTCGTTGCTCCCAGCAGCTCTGGATCAGGGGCTTCGCCGTCGACGCCAGCACCCAGTGCAGCCGGCGCCCCCTGCTCCTCCCAGCCACCTCCGATCCCCGCCCGCGACCACTACATCGTCTACAGCAGGCGACAGCCGCCTCCAGCGCCTCAGGCTCCAACCGGGCCCCCACCTGCACCAGCACTGTCCCGTCCTGTGACGCGCACACAGACCGGGACGATCCAGCGTGTGTCGTACACAAACATGTCTGCTACGACTCCTTCGCCGATCCTGGCAAATTACCGCAGTGGGCTGGCGGACCCCAACTGGCGTGCAGCTATGGCCGACGAATACAAGGCGCTGATCGACAACGACACTTGGTGCCTTGTCCCGTGGCCACCAGGCGCCAACATGGTCTCCGGGAAGTGGATCTTCAAGCATAAGTACCACTCTGACGGTACTCTTGCTCGCCACAAGGCACGCTGGGTGGTCCGGGGCTTCTCCCAACAGCACGGCATCGACTACGATGAGACCTTCAGCCCGGTGGTCAAACCGCCGACTATTCGGGCTGTTCTGAGCATCGCCGCTTCCCGTTCCTGGCCGATTCGCCAGCTGGACGTGAAGAACGCCTTCCTTCACGGTCACCTTGAGGAGACAGTCTACTGTCAGCAGCCGCCTGGCTTCGTCGATCCAGCGGCTCCTGACCATGTTTGTCTCCTTCAGCGCTCCCTCTACGGCCTGAAGCAGGCACCGCGAGCTTGGTACCAGCGGTTCGCCTCGTACATTCGTCAACTCGGGTTCACTGCTTCCGTCTCCGACGTCTCACTCTTTGTGTACAAAGAGGGTGGGGACATGGCCTACTTGCTGCTGTACGTCGACGACATCATCCTCACCGCCTCTTCGTCAACTTTTCTCCAACGCATCATCGACAGGCTCCACTCCGAGTTCGCCATGACAGATCTTGGGGATCTCCACCACTTCCTCAACATCTCCGTCGAGCGCCTCCCCACCGGGATCTTCCTGTCCCAGCGACAGTACGCCGTCAAGCTTCTTCAGCGTGCAGGCATGGCCGAGTGTCACTCCACGACGACCCCTGTCGACACTCATGCCAAGCTCTCCGCGACTGCTGGTGCTCCAGTCGCCGACCCTTCCATGTACAGGAGCATCGTCGGTGCTCTCCAGTACATCACGCTGACTCGACCTGATTTGGCATACGCGGTTCAGCAGGTGTGCCTTTTCATGCATGACCCGCGCGAGCCACATCTGGCCTTGCTCAAACGGATCTTGCGCTACTTGAAGGGCACGCTTTCCTCCGGTCTTCACCTGGGCGTCGGCCACATCCAGTCTCTCACCGCTTACTCGGATGCAGACTGGGCTGGGTGTCCTAACTCCCGTCGCTCCACTTCGGGCTACTGCGTCTACCTCGGCGATAACCTCATCTCTTGGTCCTCCAAGAGACAGACTACCGTCTCCCGGTCCAGCGCGGAGGCTGAGTACCGGGCCGTGGCCCACGCTGTTGCTGAGTGCTGCTGGTTGCGGCAGCTTCTTGAGGAACTCCACGTGTCGATTACTTCTGCGACGGTCGTCTACTGCGACAACGTGAGTGCTGTCTACATGGCAGCCAATCCCGTTCATCACCGCCGCACCAAACACATCGAGATCGACATTCACTTCGTCCGTGAGAAGGTTGCTCTTGGACAAGTACGCGTGCTTCATGTCCCATCTTCTCATCAGTTCGCGGACATCATGACCAAAGGCTTGCCTGTACAGCTCTTCAACGAGTTCAAATTCAGTCTTTGCGTCCGAGACCCTCCCACTGCGACTGCGGGCGGGTGTTAGACATATATGGACAGTGCAGCCATATATGGACAGTGCAGCCGTATATAGACTAGTATAGACTGATTAGTCTTCCTTGTATAAGCATATAGCTTTCCCTGTTTAGGAGATTGTATACTTGTACTCCAAGTTACCTTAGCTATATATATGAGAGATCACCCCCCTCATTGGGTGTGGTGTCTTCCCAATTCTATCTCTCTACACCTTCCCTCTTGTCCACGTATGTATGTCTAGTGCTGACATATGACATGTCATGTGACCACTCTAGGCCCACATGTCTCATATACTCGAACCCTTAGCCCACACACGCCCGTGAAACCGCAAGAGTTGGCTCTGATACTATTTGTAACACCCCGTCCACTCACAGACCGACGCTACTTACTCCTGACAGCCCTCTAGGATCATAGATCATCCCCACAGACCAACACGAGTTTTTTATGCATACTTTGTCCTCACTCATACACACCCGATAAAACTTCTCGATCGGTCACTCAACCCAAGATTGCTCTAGGCCAAGCACGCTTAACCTAGAGGTTTTTTCGAGACAGGCTTCCAAAAAATAAGATACACCTTGTTGGTGTGAGTACTCTATTAATTCTATTAAGCCTTGGCCAGGATATCACACCAAACATGTCATGGAACAAGTTGAACATGCCTTCCTCAAGGGGAAGGAGAAATCAACGTCACGGGCCCAAGCTTGTGGAAGAGGTGACGAACAAAATGTTTGTCACCATCCAGTAGAGGGAAGTGCCACCAAGGGCGTCCTTGACACCGTCGTATCTGTGAGATTGTGAACAGTAAACCCTAACCCAAGCTACAGGGGTACAACATATAGAACCCTAATAGGCTAGGCCCATATACGGGCAGGAGCACTCTTAACACCCCCCGCAGTCGAAACTCTAGGCACTGCAGATGTTGAGACTAGACCGAAACTCCACAAACACCATCGATGGAAGCCCCTTGGTGAAGACGTCGACGAACTGGGAGGTGGTCGGGACGTGAAGAACGTGAACAACTCCACAAGCGACTCGTTCGCGAATGAAGTGAAAATCGATCTCGACATGTTTCGTGCGCTGGTGCTAGATGGGGTTGGTGGAGAGGTAGACGGCGCTGACGTTGTCGCAGAAGACAAGGGTGCTCGTGGCTAGCAGACTGTGGAGCTCTTGGAGCAGCTGGTGGAGCTAGGCCGCCTCAGCCACGTCGTTTGCCACGGCGCAGTACTTGGCCTCGGCGCTAGAGCGAGGGACGACCGGCTGGCGCTTTGGCGACCAGGAGACGAGGCTATCCCCGAGGAACACGGCATAGCCCGAGGTGGACCGGCGCGTGTTGGGACAGCCCGTCCAGTTGGCATCGGTGTAGACGCAAAGCTCTATGGTAGAGGACCAGCGTAGAAGGAGCCCGAAGTCGAGGGTGCCACGCAAGTACCGCAGGATTCGCTTCATCGCGGTGAGGTGCGGCTCCCGAGGGTCGTGCATGTGGAGGCATATCTGCTGGACGGCGTAGGCGATGTCGGGCCTAGTGAAGATGAGGTACTGAAGGCCCGCCCCCCCAACAATGCTCCAGTAGCCGGTCGGATCGGCGACCGGGGGGCTAGCGGCGGAGACCTTGCCCTGCGTGTCCACTAGGGTCGCGCAGGGCTTGCACTCGGCCATGCCAGCGCACTCAAGGAGGTTGATGGTGTACTGCCGCTGGTGAAGGAACATGCCCTGGGGACGGCGCTCGACGGTGACCCCCGAAAAGTGGTGGAGCGCCCCCAGGTCCTTCATCGCAAACTCCTGCTGGAGGCAGGAGATGATGCGACACAGGAGCCCAGGGAGGCGGCGGTGAGCACAATATCGTCGATGTAGAGGAGGAGGTACACAGTGTCGGGGCCGCGACGGAGGAGGGACAGGGACGTGTCCGACTTGGCTTCGACGAAGCGCTATGAACACAAGAAGGTGGCGAAGCTACTGTACCAAGCCCGGAGGCCTGCTTGAGATCGTAGAGGGACTTGTTGAGCTTGCAGACCATGTCGGGGTGAGCAGGGTCGACAAACCCAACGAGCTGAGTGCAGTAGACCGTCTCCGTCAGGGTGCCGTGGAGGAAGGTGTTCTTTACGTTGAGCTAGTGGACCTGCCAGTCACGAGACAGAGTGAGAGTCAGGACAGTCCGGATGGTGGTAGGCTTGACCACCGGACTGAAGGTCTCGTCGTAGTCGACCCCGGGACGCTGGATAAAGCCTGGAGCACATAGCGGGCCTTGTACCGCTCCAGGGACCCGTCGGTGTGCAGCTTCAGTTTGAAGCTCCATTTCCCAGTGACCACGTTGGCGCCATGGGAACGAGGCACCAGGTCCTAGGTGTGGTTAGCCTGGAGAGCCTCGTACTCTTCCATGGCACGCTGCCACTGCGGGTTGGCAAGCGCACCACGAACAGTCGTGGGCACCAGCGGTAGGGCCGAAGAAGAGGTCGCGGAGAGAATCAGGCGACTAGGGGCCCGAAGGACACCCGCCACGCGCTGGGTGACCATCGGGTGGATGTGGCGAGGATCCCGGTGGATGATGACGGGGTGATAGGCCGGGGGCTCGGCGCGAGGGCAAACCGGTGCACCGCCATGATTGCGGCGCTGATACGTCTGGATGGGGTTGGTGTAGCGAGACGACAGGGCCGTACGGGGTTGGGCGGGAGATGCTGGGGGAGAGGACTGCGGCGGCTGGAGCAGGGGCCGGTTGAGATCCGTGGGGGCCCAGGGAAACAACAGGAGCCGCCAGGGGGCGGATGGGGTCGGCGCCGGCACGGCCCCGGCGGACAGAGGGTGGACGACATGGGTGGTCGGGTGGGGGAAGGCCGGCTCGGCTAGATCCGGTGGAGGCGCGGGCGGAGGGGCGACGGGCCGAGAAGGAGCAGCGGCGGCGACGGGGACTGGAGGGAAGGCTGGATCCGGTGGGGGCGACACGGCGGCGACGACGAAGGCGCGCCCCGGCGGTGCGCCGACAGTGGTGGTGGCGCGGCGAGCACTGCCCAGTAGGAGAGAGGGAGAGGGGGAAAGGGGTCGTCGGCGGCGGGGGAGGAGGGAGGGGGCAGCGGCTGGCCGGCCATGGTGGCGGTGGCGGTGGCTGAAGAGGGAGAGCAAACCTAAGGAGGTTGTGATACCATGTGAGACTGTGAACAGTAAACCCTAACCCTAGCTACAGGGGTACAACATATAGAACCCTAATGGGCCAGGCCCATATACAGGCAGGAGCACTCTAACAGTACCATTACCCGTTCACAACACCTGTCTATAGATATAGGGGCTATGTTACGGTTTCAACCTAAGCAAGAATAGAGCTATTGCTCCTCTCTCTCTCTCTCTCTCTCTCTCTCTCTCTCTCTCTCTCTCTCTCTCTCTCTCTCTCTCTCTCTGCTCCCCTCTCCCTGCGCCACCCCCCTCTCTGTCCCACGCCAAGCAGCAGCAGCAGCAGGGCTGTGACACATTCATTGAAGCTGTCAAAAGACAGGACTTTGATTTTGCCAAAAGTGTAATTGCAGGAAATGAACAAGTAGATCATTTCTAAGTTGAATTTTTTTGGCGACTTTACCATTCTCATGAAGTTAACAATGCATGCTGGCCACTATTATGCTAATCTTAAACATGGTAAAATGACAAGTTTACCAAAAGGGGCTTACAGTAAAGTGTGACCCATCTTTTTTAATGAAAAACAGTCTTACCTTGTAAGAAGTGAATAACAGGATCAAAGCCAACAACAAATTCACTGCCTCAAATTTCTACAGAAAATTAGAAGGCTGTAATAATCAATATAATATGATAAATGAAAAAAATAACCAACAGTAGCATGAGAGAACAATCAACCTGGATGGTAGCTGTTCCTAGGATGATCATCACAGCCCGAAAGACCACAGCTCCAGCAATACCATAAGAAAGTACTCGATTCTTGTTTCAGACATCAGAAATGATGAGAAAAAGGTACAAAATTGACTTGAATGTCAACTGCTGCAATAGCCATTGAGACATACCTGGTATTCATTTGGCACTTTGAAATACTTAAAGACCAGAACAAAAACAAAGAGATTGTCCACCGACAAACTCTGTTCCAATAAATACCTGTTAGATAACAGGACAATATTACATTGTTATGTATAGAGTTGAAGGAAACTGTTGTAATGATTGATCATTTTATAAAACACACAAAATTAAACTCATCTTCAAGTTTACAAACTAATAGCATTTAAATGGAAGTGTTATTGGAGGGAAAAAATAGTAAGATGTATGATTAGGTGAGAATGCAACCAAACTAAAATGCACGAAACAACAAAGGATCCATTACAAAACAAAGACAAGTTAAATGTAACACTCCGTCCAATCCCTGGACCGGCGGTACTTACTCCTGACAGCTCTCTAAAATCATATATCGTCCCCACAGACCAACAAGAATCTTTTGAGCGTACTTTGTCCCCACTCATGCGCAACCGAGTAAACTTCTCGGTCGGTCACCCATCCCAAATTGCTACAAGCCAAGCACGTTTAACTTGAAGGTTCTTTCGAGATAAGCTTCCAAAAAAAAGATACACCTTATTGGTATGTATACTCTATTAATTCTATTAAGCCTTAGGCCAGGATATCACCATTCAAGGGGCCAGGATATCACAATCCACCCCTTAGAATACCGACGTCCTCGTCGGTCAACCCCAATCCAGAAACCCTCCCTATTAGTCACGTCTGTGTGTAGTGTCGTCATATGCCATACCATGTGACCACTCTGGACCCACATGCGCCATATACCCGAACTCTCTAACCCACACACGCGCCGTGAAACCGCGAGGGTCGGCTCTGATACCACTTGTAACACCCCGTCCAATACCTAGACCGGCGGTATTTACTCCTGACATCCCTCTAGGATCATATATCGTCCCCACAGACCAACACGAATCTTTTGTGCGCACTTTATCCTCACTCATGCGCAGCTGAGTAAACTTCCCAGTCGGGCACTAATCCCAAATTGTTCCAAGCCAAACAGGCTTAAATTGGAGGTTCTTTCGAGATATGCTTCCGAAAAAGAAAATGCATCTTATTGGTATGGATACTCTATTAATTTTATTAAGCCTTGGGCCAGGATATCACATTAAAGCTAATGTGCATTGTTGTGTCCTTCTCAAATATGCTATTATTCATATGTAATCCTAGAAATCCTATTCTAATAGAAAAGGCAGCCAAACTTATAACTATTTTGTAAAAAAGTGCCAATGCTAAATACAACGGCATCTGCATAGCACACACCCAGCAAAATACTCCGATGCCTTCTCGGCCCCGTCCTTCAAGGCAATGCTAACTCCAAAAAGCACGGCAGCGAGGATCTGAACAAACCCAATGTATTAGCTCCATGTGTAGAAGTAACTCTAAGCTGAATCAACGAAATGATAGATAGATAGATAGACAGATAGATAGATAGATAGATAGATAGATAGATAGAAAAACTGACCACAAGTGTCACCCTTCTAATGGCAGAGCCTTTCCCACTCGTGCTGGACACCGCTACGGGTTCTGCACCCTTTTTGGGTTGAGCACGTGGAGTAGAATTTACCGTCTCCTTTTCTGCATACATATCCAACGCGAGGTATCAGAGAGGGACAAGAAATCTCATGAAACCATCAAAATGAATTCAGCAGATAGCATGAGAGTCCCCTTCTGAGGAACTTGATTTCAAAATGCGTCACGAGTTATTGCGCATTTCTGATGTTGCAGCCGAACTATGGCGCCCATGGCTTGATGTTGCAACCAAACAATTGTGCGCATGGCTTGATGTTGCAACCAAGCTATTGCGCCCAAGGCTGGCTGGCTCGCAGGAGCCGAGGGAAGGAATTGGGCGGTAAGAAGCTAGACGGCGGTGGGGTGGAGCCGAGCGTCGTACTCACCAGAGCTTAGCGAGACGCCTTCCTCCTGTTCCGCCCTCCTGGCGCGCCGCCTCCGCATCCTCCCGCGCCGTCCTCCTTCCGCTTCCCCAGGGCGGGACGACTCGGCGGACACCGTGAACGGGAGAGGCCGCCACGTGAGCGGCGGCGGCGGGAGCGCCGCTCGCGCACGACGCGTCCACCACGGGTCCGGAAGCCGCGGCAGGAACCGCGTAGCGGTCGAAGCGGCCACCGCGGAAGCCATCGCCGGGGACGAGCTCGGTCGGGGCGCGACGGGTGGAGCTCGGGAGCGTACGGCCGCGGGCGGAGGCGGAGCGGAGCTCACTTCAGCGTCAGCCACACCGGCTGCGGTACAGGCGTACAGCGGTAGGCAGCCCACCCCACCCAAACGGAGCGCACGTGCGCCACCCGCAGCGGGACCCGTAACCCGTTAAGGACCCCGAACCCGGAAGGCTCTCCCCTTGCCAGGTGGGCCTGATGCTCATCAGGCCCATCTCCCAGTGGTTGTTTTTGGCTTGTTCTCCCACTAACTCTTGGCGACTCACGAGTCGAGGGTTTCTCTCCTGCGCGGCGGCTACCTCTCTCCACGGCGGCGGCGGGCGATCCTGCAGATCCCGCGGCTCCCTCCGCGATTCGAGGTCAGTTTCCTCCTATTGGTGTTGCGCGCGGTGCTAATTCTGGGAATCCCGTCTCAATTTCTCGTTTATTTCGCTGTGGTTTTGGGGTTAGTCAGACTCAGATGGGGGAAGGCACAGAGAGCGGCAGCGGGGCGACCACAGCGCCGCCTCTGAGGTATATAAGGTGCTACAAGTGCGGGTTCTGCGACGTGGTCCGGTCCAAGAAGTGCTTGCTCCGCGCCCACGTGCTTGAGCACCACAAGGTACCAGCTGTGCTGCTCGCTTGCTCGCCGCCGCTTGGTTCAGACTTCAGATTTGCGCGGGTTCTCCTTTGTATTGTTCTACAGGGGTAACACTTATGGGGTGTGTAGGATGAGGTGGATGCTTTGGGGGGTCACTGGGAAGGTGGAGATGCTGGTCCGCGCAAAGAGCTCAGCCGTGCGTGCGAACAGTGCGGAATGAGCTTCAAGAAGCCGGCGCATCTGAAGCAACATATGCAGAGCCATTCGCTCGAGGTACTGATCTGGCTGCTTATGTTGGGTTTTTTGGTATATTGCTCAGTGAATGCTCAGGCTACTAGTGCTCGCCTGGTTTGTTACTATCCGCTTAATGTTTATTGTGTGAGAAAAGGCCGAAAGCGAGATACATGCTGGTTTGACTTTTTTGGTGTGGTTGCTACAACCCTGTTATAATAACAGTTGGTTCGATGGATGACTCTGTATACCTCATGGTCTTTCTTTAGTCCATTGTATGTTATTATTAATTATGCTGACTTTTGCAGTCTGTTTGTTCAGATACAGATGTGTGAAGCATTGGATCTCAAAGAACTCCAAAATGCGAGAAGGCCTTGAACGGACTAGTACCAGGATGGGGAGACCCTCCTGAGAAGCTCCATCAAGAGTTCCTTCATTCA
The DNA here is from genome assembly GCA_029449295.1 of Zea luxurians. Classification (NCBI taxonomy): domain Eukaryota; kingdom Viridiplantae; phylum Streptophyta; class Magnoliopsida; order Poales; family Poaceae; genus Zea; species Zea luxurians. The sequence continues at coordinate 32,282 of JAOPSE010002062.1, read as the reverse complement.
CGCTATTCTTCAGGTTGTGTATTCTGAGCTATTCTGAGCTGCTTGCTGCTTTTGTTATTATGTTGCTGTCACAAAGCATATGCTAAAGGTCTAGTCTGAGATTGCGATGCCACTTTTTTCAACAAGTTGGGCGTCTGCTGTTCTAGTCATATTTGATAATTGATGAATTTACGCTGCAATGCTGTTTGAGTATATCTAGCTGTCACCGTTTGATGGCCCTCATTATTGACAGGATAGATTTAGCAGGCATAGAGAGACACAATTCCTGTTCTGCGTAGTTTATGTGCTCGACTTTAGTTATGTGTTCACTGAAATGATTGGATCATGATCTTCCTTAGTTGAATGATACATTTCATGTAAAAATCAAATTAATTTTCATTTGAAGGTGAGTTATGCGGATACGATGTGCTGCTATTTGCCCCTGTATTTGGGGACTGGCGTACGACATTTGATTTGCTGGTTTTTGTAGGCTATTTGTTGACATATGAATGCGTGAAGCATTGGATCCCAAAGAACTCCAAAATGCGATAAGGCCTTGAATGGACTAGTATCAGGATTGGGAGACCATCCTGAGAAGCTCCATCAAGCATGCCTTGTTCACGCGTTTCTTAAGGTTTGCTCATTTTGTTCTAGCCTTCTCATTCTAAGATTTTTCCTTTTATGTTATTATTTACTTGCACTTTTATAATTGTATTTTCTATTATTTTCACACTACTTAAAGCTCATGTTGTAGCATGCCTGGTTGCACTTTGTGGTACTGTTTGCATCTCTATTACTTTATTTGTATTAAACCATTTTTTAGGTACTATATAGTGATACATGTCTTTCCAAAACTACTGCAGAGGCCCTTTTCCTGCACTGTTGATGGTTGCCCCTTTAGCTATAGCAGGAAGGATCATTTGAACAGACATTTACTTACTCATGAAGGGAAACTATTTGTGTGCCCTGTCGAAGGATGTGGCCGTAAGTTCAATATCAAGGGTAATATGCAGAGACATGTTCAGGAAATCCACAAAGATGTCTCTCCTTGTGAAAGCAAGAAAGAATTCATCTGTTCAAAGGTTAACTGTGGGAAGGCTTTCAAATATGCTTCTAAGTTAAAGAAGCACGAAGAATCACATGGTGAGAGGCACACTTTATAACCATTTCCATATTTCTGACACCAAGTTTAAATAACACACTTTGAAAAGCCTGTCGATATAGTATATTGATGATGTTGTTAGCATGTAGTTCTGGTCTTGTTATCCTCTGAGCCATATTTATCAATATGAACTCTCACCTTTACCATTTTTTTTTGTCTTTCTGATATGATTATTTTATGTGTTCTGCCTTATTGCATGCTTTTCATCTATTCTGCATAATATTATGTATGCAAGTGCTTATTATCAACACTGGCAGTAGTTTCTCTGTCATGATAAACTTTTGGTACCTGTGGTGCAGTCCAGCTGGAATACACAGAAGTTATGTGCTGTGAGCCAGGCTGCATGAAGTTCTTTTCAAACATGGAATGCCTGAAGGCGCATAACCAATCCTGCCATCAATATGTTCAGTGTGATATCTGTGGTACGAAACAGCTAAAGAAGAATTTCCAGCGCCATCATCGGATGCATGAAGGTTCCTGCGTCACTGAGAGGGTTAAATGCCACATCGAGGACTGCAAATGTTCGTTCTCGAAGGTATGGTTTCTAATCTTAACACTATTTGATTCTCTTATGGTTTGTTTCCGTGGAATTTATCAAGGAAAGCACTCAGTTATTCATTCTTGGTGAACATGAAACTGCAGAAATCCAATTTGGACAAGCATGTTAAGGCGGTACATGAGCAGCGTCGTCCTTTTGTGTGCCAATTCTCTGGGTGTGGCAAGAGGTTTTCTTACAAGCACGTAAGGGACAATCATGAGAAGTCAAGCGCTCATGTGCACACTGAGGTATCACAAATGATCACCTGATAACAATTTCCTTGGCATCCTACATTGAGCTTTCTCCTTCAGAAATGCATCTTGTGAGGGGAATGTTTATGATTTTCCCATCAATTGTTTGCAGGGTGATTTTGTCGAGGCTGATGAGCAGCGGCCGCGTTCAGTAGGTGGGTGCAAGAGGAAACCTGTATCTGTTGAGAGTTTGATGCGTAAGAGGGTAGCCGCTCCTGACGATGGGCCTGCTCATGCTGATGCAACTGAATATTTGAGATGGCTTCTATCGGTTTGATTTGACGTTCAAGCGCACTTTGTGTAGTTGGAAACATCAGCAAATTACTTGGCATGTATAGGAAGATGAATGTTTGTAGTATGTTATGTAAATGTTTATGTACGGTATCAGAAATACAGATCACTGGACTTCAATTATAAAGGCAATATGCTGTATTGGCAAGATCTTGAATGTAAGAGCGGTTGCTCATGATCATTAGATCTTCGTGTCTTCAGCACAGTTTGGGAACATGTTTTGGTATATTTGCAGTTGCAGTGAGTCTTTGCCTTTGTTTGCCTCCTGCTGGTTGCAGGTGAAAATTGGATTCATTATTCTTGAATGCTCTTATGTAACAACAAAAATAGCTGTTCAATTCTTGAACCACAGCACACTTCATTCCGATTTGCAGATGCACAGGACCAAACAACATTTTTATTTCAGATACTACACTGCAGCAATTACCAAATTTATTTTCCGGGTCACTTCTCTGCCGGCGTCTGCGCGGCCGCCTCTCCCTCCGCGGGCGGCTTGTCGGCCTCCGCAGCCAGAGCCTCCTGCCGCGCTCGTAGGACGGCGAGGACGTCGACGGCGGGCATCTGCAGCCATCCGAGGAGGTACTGGTAGGACTGCCCCCTGGTGGGCATGGCCTCGAGCTGCGGGAAGTCGTCGGGCCCGTCGAGGCGGCCCTCGTAGACGGCACCGCTGAAGTCGTTGAGCTGCAGCTTCCACTCCTGGAAGTCGCGGTAGGGCTTGATCGCCGGCGGGATCTCGTCGGAGCGCACGAAGAGCCACGCGTTCATGCCCCGCGCGCCGGGCCTGAGCGCCTCCCACCGGGTGCCCGCCACGGCCGCCGCCATGTCCGAGTTCTTGGTCACCCACTCACCACTAGCCGCGCCGTGGAGGACAGCGACGCGCGGATGCTCCGCAGCTGCGCCACCGTGAACCCGTGGCACCAGATGCCCGTCAGCAGCTGGCACCCGTCCAGCTCGCGCCGGAGAGCCTCCAGGCGGACCAGCTCCGCCGCCCCGCGGATCGATTGGCCTAGCGACGAGGCGGAGATGCGCACGGACGTCATCGGCGGCGGCGATGGCTCTTCTGCCTCGGAACTCGGATGCCTCAGTGTGCGTGCGCGTGTCAGTGTGATCTCTTGCCTCCAATGGTTCGCGGGCTTCCTTTCTACTGCGATGATGGTTTAGTTAAAGCCCAGTAGTTGCAGTAGTGAGCTCAGAGCCCAATAAACTCCAGTAATGGGCTCCGAAGATTAAAAGGCCGTTAGCAAATTAATCACTTCATTTGGATGGCATGGGGATCCTCCAAAAACAATTGAATGGGCTGGAGAAACGCTTGTTGCATGGACCTTCGACAGCCCCGGGACGTTTCTCATGAAATAGAATCTCATGAGATGTAAGTGTTAGATGTTCGTGGATAAATCTACCATCTACAAGCTAACTAGCTTAAGAGGGTGTTGTTCTAGAGCTAATAGTTAGCTATTAAAATTAACTAAAAATATTTAAACAGTCTAGCAATTTTTATAGTTAACTAACTATTAGCTCTATTGGGCCCGATACATTTTGTGTAAGGCTCACGATGTCTCGAACGCCGTGAAACCACATCTGTGTCTGCATTACTTCCGGAGACAACCTTAGGTTGAGTTATGTTAGCTCTTTTTGTATCCCATATGTTATGACGCGGTGAATTTAGATTTGGAGTTTCAAATATTGATCTTATTAGTTTCCATATTTTTTATCCGATCCATGTGTCAATTTCATACTTTAGCATATATTTTATATTTTATTTAGAAGTTTCATTTTGTATTCTATTTTTTAAAAGATCAATTCTACTTCCTAGGCAACCCCTTAGTTATTACAATAGCATGAATAATGCTTTTGCATGCACCACGATGTTCAAGATATTAAATTGCATATATCAAAGAATTATGAACATAATAGTGTTTTTTAAAAGAATGATCATTGTCACACCCGAGTTTAATGGATAAAGTCGGGTGCGTCTCATATGTGCGCCAAAAAAGAACATCACATATAATGACAAAGTGTATAGAGATAAATGTCACAAATATCATAAATGTCATTATTACATAGCGGAAGTCTTATAAAAATAAATAATAATAATAAAGCGAACTAAGTATTATTACTTGGCGCCACAAAGCTGACTGAGAGACGCCACCTAGATCAACTCGTACTCCTCATTGTACGGCTCCTCCTGGACCACTTGTTCTTCTCCTATGGGGGGATTTATATGTCGCAAGGGTGAGCTCACAAAAGGTCATAGCTCAACAAGTTGTGGGGAATAATGTGCATGAACTCACCAAAGGTGGAAGTTCATGTGAGTGTAAGGCTGATCAACAAACAAGGGGTAAAGTTGAGCATGACTTTTTTAATAAGTTGGTCAAGTTTTATTAGCAGTTACTAAATGTAAGTAAATACCAAACCAGAGTAGAAATAGATTAAAATTAATAATAAATCCTAATGCGATGCAAATGACAAATTGAATTTAGTTCCATAATTTAATCATGCGAGAGTCCTGAGTTGCTTATGACCGCGAGCATGGCTAGTATACCAGTTTTACACTCTGCAGAGGTTGTCCCTGTACCCACAAGTCATGTATCCCATGTTGCCTGGGTATGCAAGGCCCTTAGACACTGCCGAGGTGAATGGCTAGTGATCCACTACGAGACTTTTACAAAGTTCCACTAGCTTTAGAAAACCCACTATAGTTTTTAGGAAGAGCAATGTAGGAATCCACCGTCTGACCGCCATCACAACAAAATCAACCCGGGAACCTCCCTACACGCCTACTCCCCTACTGTCCTTGTCCCTATCGGGTAAGGTAGTCCTCCACTAGCTTTCCTAGTTAGTCAGCCAAGGGCGTCCCATTCCACCCTTATGGTGGCACATGTTTTTCAAGTTAAGCTCGATGTTCCAATTAACATAGTTGTCTTATCATGAACAGAAATAGAACAGTAATAAAGAATAATCATATGTAATAGTTATCTCAACATCCAAACCATGTATAGCAATAACAATGACTACCTAAAATTTCAGGGGTAAACAAGGTGAAAAGATAACCAGACTAGGGTGACCTATTGGGTCCCATCAAAATTAAGCCTATGCATGATAAAATTATTATAAATTAAGAACATTATTATGTAAATAAAAGTGGTTAAGGGCACAACTTGCCTTCAATGAGCTCCTGCTCAGCAACTTCTACCTGCTGAACACTTGGATCCTATGTGGCTTGCTCGTCTACTCGCAACAGTACAAACAAACATGGTATAACAGAAATTAACATCACAACAAACATGAATACAAAATATATAATAATAATCTACGCATCGAAACAAGATCATAGAAACAAGAATCGCTAAATTCGGAGTTACGAAATTTAAGTTATGATTTTCCGAAGTTCGTATGTGCTTGGTACAAAAATTAGTTGAGTGATCCATTCTAATGTGGGTCTCATGGTAAAATAGTGTTACCAAGTGAAACAATATTAATACAAAATTATAGGAACTAAAATGGACTAAAAAGGATTTAATATGAATTTTCTAGGAATTAAACAATTTCTAGCAATTATTTTTACATTAAAAATCAATTCCTCAATTAGTTTCCTTGTTATATCAAATATCTGGACTGCGCGCGTAATTAAACCAAAAGCCAGGGCCTAAGCTCAAAGATTCCTAAGACATACTACAATCACAATGGACGACGGGTTAATTCCTCAATTTGCTAGGGTCTCAAGCAAAATTCCCTGGCCGAAGCGGTACTGGCCAATATGGTCCATCCGATCAGATGTGAGCGACCCGGATTAAATCCTGAGCCAACCGAACGGGTACGCAATGCAGTCCCTCAGATTTGGATCTAACGGCGTAGATTTTATGTACCCAGATCTAACCGCAACCACTGGATCTACGACCTACGGTTTAGATTTAATGCAGCGAATGTGTAAGGTTTGCTTTGATCTACGCCGTGAATCCGTGGATCAACGAACCCGCGTCAAAACATGAAAGGGTATGGTCGCTTCTAATCCTAACCATCCCCATACTGATCGATGGCCAGACACTGCCTACCAGTCACTGCTTAGCTACGGCGGCGGCGCATCGCCGGTGCAGCTCACGTCGGTGCCGAGAGGCCCCAATACCCGCATCTGAACCCCTCTAGTCAAACCTGATGCTATTGCAAACATAATAAGGGCGGATTTACCGTGGATTGCGCGGTGGCGATCTTCGGCCACGGGCGATGGCGGACAACGTGGTACGACGAGCAATTCAGAGCCAACCCGCTCTCGATCCGGCCGCCAAAGGTTACCCCCGTGAGCAGCTTGCACTGGAGAACCCCACTGTGGCGACCCGACAGCGCAGACCACCCGAACCTGTTGTGGTTGTGCTCACGCTCCTCCCTCAACCGAGCTACAGGGTGTCTAATGCGACGGTCGCTGGAGAGGCGTATGGAGGAAGGGGGGTCATGGGCGAGGTCCGCATTTGTCCACCAAGCCCACGGAGTCGGGGACGTGGCCCTGCATGCGCGAAGAAAGGGGAGGTCCGCGCATGGCGCTCAGGTGGTTGTCGTGGCGGCGAGATGACATGCGGGCCCCATAGCCCAGTGAAACGGATGCGTGGAAATCAGACAGAGGCTGACCCGGGTGGCCCACAAGTCAGTAAGACATGCTAACAGCAGTTGGCCGAGTGGTCCTGCTAGCAGTGGCTAGGCTGTGGTTGAGTACGCGCGGATGAGGGCAATCCCGTGGAGACCGACAGGTGGGCCCCGGAGGTCGGCGCCGACTCCAGTTCTCGGGCGCGCGGAGTGAAGACTAGTGGGCCGACTCAAGCGAATTGGGCCCAATGCGGGTGAGAGTTTCCCTTTCTCTTTTTTATTCTTTCTCTTTTCTGATTTCTTTTCTCTTTATTTTACAATCCAAATTTGAATTCAAATAGTGTCGTGAACTTGTTCTCAATTAATGTACAAAAATAGGCATAGTGGTATGGAAGTGGTTTACTTATTTATATATTTATTTCCTTTATTTTTGTATAGTATTCTTCCTCTTTTTCTCCAAATCTCAATTTCTAAATTAGGTTTAATGCCTATTTGAACTTTAGTATATTTCTATTTTTATTATCTTTATGTGTGAATGCATAAACAAATAAACCTCATCATGATGCATAAGTTATTTACGTGCCATTTGTTTATTATTCACTTTTAAATAGGGTTAGTCACATGTGATGATAAGTAGAGGACATAAAATATGGAGATTAACTCCATTTTCATAGTTTATACTTTTGGGTATTACAATCATAAATAAACCATATAAATGTATGTGTGTTGAGTGTTTTGGTCAAAACGAATAAATTTACCAAAAATAACAACTTGCTAATTTATTGTCATGAAGGATCAATACAATTACAAATTAACTTTTAGTGTCACCATTTTATGATATGTTAAGAGAGTATTCTCATGATTGTTAAGTTGTAGAAATCTGTAAAACTCGACCTGCGGGGGTAAGACATCTTTTTTAGTTAGTTTTAACTTGTAGAGAAATATGTTTGCTTTTTATAAAATAAGACACTTGAAAAAATATTTTTTAGCAAAGATGTCTTTTTATGGATAAATAAGATTCACGGAGCCACCTCTATAGTGCTTGGCAAAATGAGCCACCTCTATAGTGCTTGGCAAAATGAGCCACTTGTGTAGATGCATCTTCAAAGGCAGCTAGCTATCAAACGTCTTTATAATTACCTCTATAGAGACAACTGGGTTTTTTATAATGGAAATATATTTTAGCATTTTGCACTTTCGTGCTTACATCCTTACAAGTAAAAGTACTCCTAAAAATGCTGAAAGCTCCCTTATGAGTTTTGGTGGTTTGGATGACAACTCAATTAAAGGACTGACATATGTTGCTAAGTGTCGAACAAGTATTTAGTGCAAAGCTTACAGGGTTCAATATAGGAGATCAAGTGTGATGATCTAAAGGCTGAGATGATTATGAACCTCAGTCCATTTGACTAAATGAATTTGGTGTTTGATCATCAACATAATCTATGGACTAATGTATTTGCTAGTGTTTGTATTTGTAGTTCATAGGATGCTAAAGTAACTTGGACTAAGGCATTGATGAAGCAACACCTCAAAAGAAGACATTATGAAGACCATAAGTGAAGATCAACAAGTATCAAGTAAAGTCCAAGACAAGAAGAGAGTGTAGCCACTCGCGAACCATCCGGTTGAGAGCAACGGACGGTTTGGTGGCACACCGGACTGTCCAGTGCCACATGCCGGACTAGTCGGTGCACCAGGGAACAAAAGTTCAATGGCTAGTTCTTGGTGGAATTGTGGAGGAGAGCCACTGGACTGTCTGGTGAGGCACCAGACTGTCCGGTGCAAAGGCTGACGCACGACAACGGTCACCTACAACGATCATATCTAAAGGCTAGTGGTGCACCAGATAGGGCATCGGACTGTCCGGTGCCTACCACCGGACTGTCCGATGTGCCGTAGAGAGCAACAACTTTTGTCTAATAGCTAGTTTCGAGTTTGGGCTTATATACTTCACCCAGCCAGCCATTTGAAGGTGTGGGAGCCCAAGCAACATACCAACACATGTTATAGACATTTCCAAGTGCTCAAACACCCAAGTGCTTAATAGAATCACTTGGTGATTAGCGTAGGTGCTTTGCGAAGTGATTAGATTAGTTAGACGGCTTATGCACTGGCTCTAGGTGATTCCTAGATAGTCGAGTCAGTTTAAGAAACACACAAAACCACTCGTGTCACACCCGGCTTTAAGGAACAAAGCCAGGTGCATCTCATACATGCGCCAAGAAGACAACATATATAATAACAGAGTGTATAGAGATAAATGTCACAATAACATCAGAGTATTATTACATAGCGGAAGTCTTATTACAAAATAAAAGAATAATATAAAACGAACTAAGGATCGTCGGTGCCAATGTCAACTGAGAAACGCCACCTAGATCAGATCGAACTCCTCGCCTTGTGGCTCCTCCTGAACCACCTGTTCTTCTCCTGTGGGGGGGTGTGAGACAGCAAGGGTGAGCTCACACATGTTCATCGCTCAACAAGTTGTGGGGAATAATGTGACATGAACTCACCAAAGCTGGGAGTTCATGAAGTGTGTAAGGCTGATCAACAATAGAGGTTAAAGCTGAGCGTTGCTTTTATAAGTTGGTCAAAATTTTATTAGCAGTTACTAAGTGTAAGTGAATACCAAACCATAATAAAATAATAGAACCAAATTAATAACAAATCCCATGCAAATGCAAATGACAAATTGAGTTTAGGTCCCATAATTTAATCATCAGAGAGTCCTGAGCTGCTCATGACCGTGAGCTCAGCTAGCATACCAGTTTTACACTCTGCAGAGGTTGTACCATTTACCCACAAGTCGTGTTTCCCATGTCACCAGGGCTAGCTAGACCCTTAGACACTTCCGAGGTGAATGGCTAGGGATCCACTACGAGGCCTTTACAAAGTTCCACTAGCTTCCGAAAACCCGCTACAGTTTATGGGAAGAGCACTTGCAAGAATCCCACGTCTGACCGCCATCGCAGCAAAATCAACCCGAGAACCTCCTTGCATGCAACTCCCCTACTGCCCTTGCCCCTTTCGGGTAAGGTAGTCTTCCACTAGCTTTCCTAATTAGTTAGCCAAGGGGTCCCATTCCTCCCTTGTGGTGGCACGTGTTTCTCAAGTTAAGCTCCATGTTCCAATTAACAATAACATAATGATCTTGACATGAACATAAATAAAATAACAAAATGACTGGAACATGGATATAATAAATGATTATCCCAAAACCATATAAAGCAATAGCATAACTACCCATATGATTTAGGGGTAATCAAGGTAAAATGGATAAACAGACTAGGGTGACCTATTGGGTCCCATCAAAATTAAACCTATGCATGGTAAATGATTATAAAGAACATTATTGGGTAAACAAGAGTGATCAAGGGCACAACTTGCTTGGCACTTGAGATTCCAGGTACCAACTTGCTTTTCAGATGACACGTGTCCTCGCGCTAGTCGTAGCAATACAAACAAACATGGTATAGACAAAATTAACATTACACCAAACATAAGTACAAACTGAATAATAATAATCTACACGTTGCTACAAGATCGTGGGATCAAGAACTAGTAAAATCGGAGTCATGGTCAAGGAGTTATGATTTTATAGAAGATCAGTGTGATTAAAATAATAAACTATATTATAAATTGGTTAATATAGATCATATACAAGGTTATTCTATAAATAATTATCCCAACTTCAATCTAAGTTATGAATTGACCATAGATCATATTCTAGTAGATTATAAGGATAAGTAGTTTAACCAGACTAACCAACATAAATTAAATAAAGATCTAATTAGAAAAGAATGAGACATGGTTGAAAGGATCACGATGCCCAAGAGGGGGGGTGAATTGGGCTTTTCTAAAAATCAACACTAATTAAAACCTAAGCAAGAGATAAGCAAGAGCCCAACTTCACCCCAACAACTAGCACTAAGAATATAATACTAGAAATGCAACAAAGCTAAGATAATACTTCAAATACTTGCTAAACAAATACACAATGTAAAGTGCTTGAATTAAGTGCGGAATGTAAAGCAAAGTTTAGAAGACTCCTCCAATTTTTCCCGAGGTATCGAAGAGTCGGCACTCTCCACTAGTCCTCGTTGGAGCACCCGCGCAAGGGTATCGCTCCCCCTTGGTCCTCGCAAGAACCAAGTGCTCACTACGAGATGATCCTTTGCCACTCCGGCGCGGTGGATCCCTCGAGACCGCTTACAAACTTGAGTCGGGTCACCAACAAGATCTTCACGGTGATCACCGAGCTCCCAACGCCACCAAGCCGTCTAGGTGATGCCGATCACCAAGAGTAACAAGCCGTAGACTTTCGCTTGACCAAGAGAAGCCTAATGCAAGTGGTGTGTGCTCTAGGTGGCTCTCACTAGCGCTAATGAGGAACAAACGTGGATTATGATTCTCTAATCTCCTCGCTAGGCTTTTGGTGCTTGCAAAGCTCTAGCAATGTGCTGGAATAAATGTGGAGTGCAAGTCATTGAATATGGTGGGTGGAGGGGGTATAAATAGCCCTCACCCACCAACTAGCCGTTACAGGCATTTCACTGCGCGATGGCGCACCGGACAGTCCGGTGCGCCACCGGTGCGCCAACGGTCGTTTCCAACGGCTAGTTCTGACAGGTAGCCGTTGGACTCATGGCGCACCGGACAGTGAACAGTCCACTGTCCGGTGCACACCGGACAGTCCGGTGCGGTGTCCGGTGTGCCACTAAAATTCAACTCTGAAAGCTGCGCTCTCGGGTTTCTGCGGAGGGGAAAGCCTTTGCCGCGGATCAGCCTGGTCCCACCTGGCAGAGGGTGCACCGGACAGTCCGGTGCACACCGGACAGTCCGGTGCCCCAACGCCAGAATCACTAACTCTTGTTTTTCAGCTGATTTTCAAATCGGTTTTCGTTCTAACTTGAGTGTGAGTTCTAGAGTGACACCTAGCACTGTGTATGAGTGTGATTGTGCACCAACACTACACTAGAACTCTCTTGGTCAAACTACTAATCGACAACCCCTCTTTATAGTACGGCTAAAAGAGAATAAAAGACCTAACTAAAATGCGAGTGTCCACATCTCCTTGACACTCGGACTCCGTAGACCTTCACCTTTTGTTTCGTCGTTTTAGCCGTCGCTTCGAGTTCTTATCTCCGGGATTGTTTTCACCGTTGTAGTACTTCTACCTGTCATGCGACCTAACTTACCATTTGTCTCTGCAAAACACACGTTAGTCACATATAATATTACGTTGTCATTAATCACTAAAACCAACCAGGGGCCTAGATGCTTTCAATGGTATAATAAATGCTGTTATTGCTTAGTAAATATTCATACAAGACTAATGCAACTTGAGCGGATCAATTCGGAATTAGAACAAAAGAGTTACGAATTTCCGAGGTTTTATGTATTTGATATAAGATTAATTATGAGGTACATTTTAATATGGTTTTAATGTCAGAACAGAGACACTAGGTGATAAAAAATAATATTACAAAATTATAGAAACTGAAATGGATTAATTTGGAGTTTCTATGGATTTTCTATGAATTAATCAAGTTTATGAATTTATTTTTGCACTAAAATTCAATTTCTATAATTAATTATATGATTTTCACTGCCCTCTGGACTGCACCTCAATTATCAGAGAGAACAGGGGCTAAAGCATAAATTTTACGCACTCTCAGAACTATCCCGCGGTGGACGGCGAGTTAGTTTCTAATTTCCAGGAGGGCTCATATGTAAACTATCCACAACGAAGGGGTACGGGTAACTGTGAGCCACCCGATCAAGTCTGAACGATCAAGATTAGATGGTGGATGTAATAAACTGGTACGCAGCATCAACCGTTAGATCGAGATCCGATGGCCTGGATGTGATGTACTCAAACAACCCTTCTATGATCTATTCCTGTCCGCTCAGGGAGGATCCAACGGCCAGAAACCCATCTTCTCCCCAACTCGCCCCCAACCATGGCGGTGCGAACACCCAGTGGCAGAGCGTCGCCGGTGCCCTGGCCAAACAACCAAGTACATGGGGGCATGATTCCTACCTTGGATAGACCCAATACGAAGTGGGGAGGGAGGCGAATAGCAGGGACTCGATCTTACCGGTGATGGAGGTGACGACCGAACTGGTCCACGGCACGGGGCGGTAATGGAGCGGAGTACTGGGAGACGACCATAGAGTTGAGAGCAGTGGACGCGGATTTCACTAGAAATTCCCAGACAGATCGCCAAAAGGGGATAGCTCAGCCGTGGAGGATCTCAACAGCGCGCGTCACGAGGCGGTGGAGGGATCCAGCGAAGACGACAACAGTCGTGGTGCCGTCGCAACGGCGTAACTCGAGCTTCCCAGCTGCGACCACATGCTCTCACGCAACGCAGGGAGGGAAGAAGATAAATCCTAATTGCTCAGGCAGCCGTCGTGGCCTGAGCGCCCCAGACCCGCCCAAGAGTAGCACCCCGAGTTCGACCGCGGAGACCTGCTTCCGTGGGAAGGCCACGACCGCGGCATGGTTAGGCGCTGGCTGCGCCATCTCGATGCGAAGAGATTCCTAGAACCGGGAGCTTGCCACCGAATCCGGCGACAGCGACGGCGATGACGCACAGGTGAAGGAGAGGAGGGCAAGGGAGAGGAGCAGCGTAGTAGATGCTGTCGCCATGGAAGCGAGGCGGTCCCGCGTCAGATTCCTGGTTCCCATGGTGATGTGACGAAGGCTGGGAGCTAGGTTGGTAATGGAGGTTCTCCTCTCAGCTCTCCTGGTGGCAGTGGCGAGTCCATGGACGCGGAGCTCTCGGAGGACTGGTTCAAAGGAGGGTAGGGGGCACGGGTGGTTTTTATGCACGCGTCCAAGGGTTCCCCAACGACTTCACCCGAGATCGGTGGTGGAATTCCAGGCCGTGCGCGCCAGAGTCCGATCTTTGGAGAAGGTGTTGACATCGGGACCCCACATGGAGGTCACATGGGTACACATGCGCGTGTGTGAAACGGGACTGGCGAAATAGTGAGCCGGATGGGAGAAGTGGGCCGATCTAGGGGGTTTGGTCAATTGGACCGAGCAGTGGAATGGAAATGGCTGCCCAGCGAGCACTCCTTTTCTTTTTCTTTTCTGCTCCTTTTCTCTTTATTTAAAATTAAATTTTGAATTTAAACCATGCTGTGAACTTATTGTTCCCAATTAAATATATAATTTGAACATACTAGTATGAATTTTATTTATAAATTTAAATTTGTATTTTATAGTATTTCTTTCCAAACCCAAGTTTCAATCTAGTGGCTAATTCATATTCTCCACTCATTATTGTATTCCTACTAATATATTGTTGTTATTATTTAAATGCACAAGCAAACAAAATCTCCAACATGATGCACCATTCTTTTACTTAGTATTTTCTTTTATAGGTAGTCAGAGTTAATCCCATGGTTTGAAATATGCTAAGATGAGAATAACAACCCAATGATCCAATGACCCTTCTATATTACTCATTTCTTGTATCTTCTACTGCTCCTACTATCTGGGTATTACAAATCCTATCCCCATTATAAAATAATCTCGTCCCCGAGATTTAAGAAAGGATTAGGGAAAGGATGGGGAAAATCTATGCGGAGTTCTTCTTCTCTTTCCCATGTTGCTTCATCTTCTCCATGGTGACTCCATTGTACTTTGCACATTTTTATAACCTTATTTCTTGTAACTCGTGCCAAGGTATCAAGAATATCGATCGGGTACTCCGTGTAAGGCAAATCTCTCTAACCACTAAGCTCTTCCATTAGTAACTGTTCCTCAGGGACACGGAGACACTTCTTAAGTTGAGACACATGGAATACATTATGCACATCAGTTAGATTGTCAGGTAGCTCGAGTTGATAGGCCATCTCTCCAACTTGCCTAAAAACTCAGAGTAGTCCATTATAGCTAGGGGACAATTTGCCCTTAACTTTAAATCTCCTCATTCCACGAAGCAGTGACACCTTGAGGTACACATGATCACCTTCCTCAAACTCCAGTGGTCTTCTTCTATTATCAGCGTAGCTCTTTTGTCTGGTCTGAGCTACCCTCAAATTCTCCTGAATTATACGGACTTGTTCTTCTGGCTCTTGAATAAGTTCAGGTCCAAATAACTGTCTTCCTCTAGTCTGATCCAATATAGAGGAGTCCTGCATTTCCTGCCATATAGAGCCTCGAACGGTGACATCTTTTAGACTGGCCTGGTAACTATTATTATATGAGAACTCAGCACAAGGTAGACTCTTGTTACTATCATGCTGAAGGGCACAAGCTCTCAACATGTCCTCCAATACTTGATTAGTCCTTTCAGTCTGTCCATCAGTCTGAGGGTGATCAGTTGTACTGAAGTTCAACTTCGCATCCATATTCTCATGAAAACTTTTCCAAAATCTGGAGGTAAACTATGATCCTCTATCCAAAACGATCTTCTTCAGTACACCATGTAGAGACTCAATCCGAGACATGTATAACTTAGCCAATTGTGATCCATTACAAGTAGTCTTAACCGGGATGAAATGAGCCACTTTGGTCAATCTATCCACAATCACCCATATATAGTCATATCCTTTCTGGGTGCGAGGCAATCCAGTAATGAAACCCATATCAATCTCTTCTTACTTCCACTTGGGTAGCTTTAATGGGTGTAGTAGTCCAGCTGGTCTCTCGTGTTTAGCCTTAACTCTTTGACACACATCGCACATAGCCACATGTGCAGCCACATCTCTCTTCAATCATACCACCAATACTTCCGCTTCAAATCCTGATACATCTTGGTACTACTAGGATGAATAGATTAATCCGAGTCATGGGCCTCCTTTAAAATAGTCTCACAAAGGCTTTCAATATCAAGAACACATATCCTGTCCTTGAACCATATGGTGCCTTGCTCATCTTCCGTGAATTTCTGGACCTCGACCTTTAGTAATCAGATCCTTAATCTCTTGTATTTTAGCATCACCAATCTGACCTTTGCGGATTTCTTGCTCCAAGGTAGGTTCCACATAAATAATAACTCCTTCAGTGTGAGAAACTATCCCCAGGTTAAGTCTCCTGAAATCCTCAACAATCTCATCGGATAGCTGGGCAACAACAGCTGAATGAACATGCTCCTTTCGACTCAAGGCATCTGCAACCAAATTTGCCTTGCCTGGGTGATAGAGAATCTCCAAATCATAACCTTTAATAAGCTCTGACCAACGGCGTTGCCTAAGGTTGAGATCCTTCTGAGTGAATATATACTTCAAACTCTTATGATCCGTGTATACTTGACACTTGTTTCCCATAATATAATGTCTCCATATCTTAAGCGCATGCACAACGGCTGCCAATTCCAAGTCATGAGTGGGGTAGTTCAACTCGTGTTTCCACAACTAACAAGACGCATAGGCGATCACATGTCCTTCTTGCATGAGCACACATCCCAAGCCTTGGCCACACACATCACAATAAATATCAAATCCCTTCTGTAGATCAGGCATAACCAACACTAGTGGCGTCATCAACTTCAACTTCAGTTGGTTAAAACTATCTTGGTACTTCTCGTCCCGCTTAAACTCTCTTCCCTTCTCCAGAAGCGAGGTCATAGGCTTGGCAATCTTAGAAAATCCTTCCATAAATCTCCGATAATATCCTACAAGTCCCAAGAAACTCTGAATCTCCGTAATTGTAGTGGGTATGCTCCACGCCACTATCTCCTTGACTTTAGCAGGATCCACTGATATCCCTCCATTAGAAATGATATGTCCAGGGAATGACACCTCGTCAATCCAAAACTCGCATTTGCTGTACTTGGCGTAGAGTTGATTATCTCGTAACTTCTATAGCACCAATCTCAGATGTTCCTCGATCACTTTCACTCTTGGAATAAATAAGAATATCGTCGATGAACACTACGACGAATCTGTCCAAATACTCCATAAACATCTTATTCATCAGATCCATAAAATAGGCTGGTGCATTAGTTAGTCCAAATGACATAACTGTGAACTCATATAAACCATATCAGGTCGAGAAAATCCGTCTTGGGAATATCCGATGGCCTAATCTTCATTTGATAGTAACCCGATCGGAGATCAATCTTCGAGAATATCCTAACATCTCTCATCTGATCAAATAAATCCTCAATGCAGGGTAACGGGTACTTGTTCTTCACGGTAACATCATTAAGGGGACCTATAATCCACACACATCCCTTGTGATCCATCTTTCTTCTACACAAATAGAACTAGCGCCCCCAAGGTGAAGAACTCGAACGAATGTACCCAGCCTCTTGTAATTCTGTTAATTGCTTCTTAAGTTCCTTTAGCTCTTCTACGGACATCATGTATGGCCATTTAGAAATAGGGGCAGTCTTAGGTAAGGGATTAATGACAAACTCAACTTCCATATCTGGTGGCATCCCTAATAACTCCTCTAGAAAGACATCCGGAAAATCCCTAACTGCATGGATGTTGTCACCCACAAACTTCTCATCTACTAGGAATACACATGACGCGCGTGTGTGAAACGGGACTAGCGAAATAGTGAGCCGGATGGGAGAAGTGGGCCGATCTAGGGGGTTTGGTCAATTGGACCGAGCAGTGGAATGGAAATGGCAGCCCAGCGAGCACTCCTTTTCTTTTTCTTTTCTGCTCCTTTTCTCTTTATTTAAAATTAAAATTTGAATTTAAACCATGTTGTGAACTTATTGTTCTCAATTAAATATATAATTTGAACATACTAGTATGAATTTTATTTATAAATTTTATTTTGTATTTTATAGTATTTCTTTCCAAACCCAAGTTTCAATCTAGTGGCTAATTCATATTCTCCACTCATTATTGTATTCCTACTAATATGTTGTTGTTATTATTTAAATGCACAAGCAAACAAAATCTCCCACATGATGCACCATTCTTTTACTTAGTATTTTCTTTTATAGGTAGTCAGAGTTAAAACCATGGTTTGAAATATGCTAAGATGAGAATAACAACCCAATGATCCAATGACCCTTCTATATTACTCATTTCTTGTATCTTCTACTGCTCCTACTATCTGGGTATTACAACTCGACTCTTGTGTGAGTCGTTGTAATTGTACCGAGTGGGGCGAGAGTCTTGTGAGACCGTGTAAACCGCGTTTGTGACACAACCACCACTGTGTACCAGAGGGAACGAGGCCCGCGATGTTTCAGCCCAAAGCTCCATAGTGGAGACAGCGAGGAGCGTCTGAGAGGAGTCGGAAGCAGAGCACCACTTGATCATGGAGAAGGCTTGTGGCTCTCTATGGAGTTACTCGACCGTGTTGCTTGACCCTCGCTTGGGCTACCCTTTGCATAGGGGCACCAACAAGGATAGTCGGGACTTTGCGTGGTTCTAGATACCTCGGTAAATGTAACACCCCGTTCAATCTCAGACCGCGATACTTACTCTTGGTAGCTCTCTAGGATCATATATTATCCCCACAGACCAACACGAGTGTTTTATACGCACTTTGTCCTCACTCATGCAGACCCGAGAAAACTTCTCGGTCGGTCACCCATCCCAAATTACTCCAAGCCAAGCACGCTTAACTTGGATGTTCTTTCGAGATAGGCTTCCGAAAAGGAAGATACACCTTGTTGGTATGGATACTATATTAATTCTATTAAGCCTTAGGCCATGATATCACCATCTGAGGGCCAGGATATCACAGTAAAAATACCAGCATCATCCATCGGAGTTTGCATCTCTATCTTTGCTCTTTACCTTCTGCATTTACATTAAGTACTTGTTGGGGGTCTGCTTCTTTGCCAACGGACCTATAAGAAGAAGTACCTTCGGAAGACCAAAACAGAAGCAACACCGAAGCTACCATCCGGGGAGCTTCGTAGCACGCCTTCAGACGAAGGGATGCACCAACTTAAAGATGAAAAGACCAATCGACCCATGATAATTTGTGTTATGATTGTAACCAGATACGAAGGACATAAATGTAAATCCACATAGGCTGCGCCCTGTGCCTATAAATAGATGAACAGTACCCCCGTACTGTTCACGCTGATTTATACCCACTCGTGCATCGCGTTTTGTACTATCTCCTTCTGTCAAACCGAAGGTATAAATGTAATTCTATATTATTTCTGTTTATTCATGATAGTATGGATTTGTATATATGTTATGGACAGATTCAAAGGCAATCCATACAAAAGAGAGATGTCATTATAAAGTTATGGATTTGTATATATTATTCTGTTTATTCATGATAGTATGGATTTGTATATTATGATAGTATGGATTTGTATATATGTTTATGGATTTGTATATATGTTATATCCTATGTGGAGCCGAAAGCCTGTGAGCAGTATTGATACAAAAGAGAGAAGGCTGCTTCGGCGGATCAGCCGAAGCCTATGCTTCTATGTGAAGATATATCAGAACAAAAGGTACTGCTGGGGTCTCATTTATCTGAAGAACAGGAAAAGAATTTGCTAAGATTTCTATTCAACAACAAAGATGTCTTTGCTTGGTCAGCCAATGATCTTTGCGGTTTCAACAGAGATGTCTTTGAGCATTCACTCAATGTGGATCCATCTTTCAGGCCAAAAAACAAAGGCTTCGGAAAATGTCTGATGACAAAGCTGAAGGTGCTCAGAACGAAGTAAAGAGGCTTCTTAGCGCTGGAGTTATCAGAGAGGTCAAATACCTAGAGTGGCTAGCTAATACTGTTATGGTGAAGAAGGCCAATGGTAAATGGAGAATGTGCATTGATTTTACAGATCTTAACAAAGCTTGTCCAAAGATGAGTTCCCATTGCCAAGATAGATTCTTTAGTAGATGCAGCAAGCTTCGTCAGAGCTCATGAGTCTACTAGATTGTTACTCAGTGTAAGACCCAAAATTAGTAGGAAAAAAATATATAAACAAAGTATCATAATGCTTTGGAAATTAGGAAATAAGAAAATGATGAGAAAAGGATTTTTCTTTTAAAGGAAACCATTTATACATCCATGAAATAAATAACAAGGAGAACAAAACTTAATTAGTAATATTAAAGTAGTATGGTTTATATTCACCTTTGGGTTTCAATTGATACATTTGAAAAATCTGAAAACTAAAATAGATGTATAAATTTGAATTTGGAATAGAAAATGGAAATAAATGAGAAGAGAAAGAGGTAAGAGTATAAAAGTTACATAAAATATATATATAATTAAATGCTCAAAGTTAGTACCCAATCCAATCTGAAGACAAATTTGTCACAGGATTTGAATTTAAATTCAAAATGAAGTGAATTTGGAAAGAAGGGAAACAGAAAATAAATAAAGAAAAAAAGAGAATCCTTGACTGGGCTGAGATTCCGCTTTTGGCCCACTCAAGAAAGCGCGCCGCGCGGGCCTGCTGGCATCAAACCGGCGCCGACAACCCGGGCCCGCAAGCCAGCCCCTCTTGCACGCGCCTTTGTTCTCCTCGCTGACTCGTGGGGTCCATTGGACAGACCGTCTTCCTCCACGGACTTGGAGCAATCAGGCGCGGTGCTCGCGGAGATCTCGGCGGTCGTTCCCTGCCACCGGCACGAAGATTCCGGGCGCCATACCGATTCTTGTGGACCTACCTCGCCGCCGCGGCAATATAATGCGCCCCCACGCTCGGTTCCTTTCCGCCCCGAACGCTGCGCCGTCGCCTGCTTCTGTGCGTACCAAGAGAGCGAGAGCGCCGCCGCCGTAGAATCTCGGGTCGTGACTAACCAAAGCTTTAGACGGGAGTGCAATTGGATTCGCCTGGTCGCGGTGAAGGTTGCCAGTGATGTTTCTGGGGCGAATCAGGGCCTAGCATCTGGGGATTTCTCACCGTCGACTTGCAGCTCGCCGCGAGTCGACCCTCATCGTGGACAGCTCGCCCGCGCGCCCGATCCTTGGTAATTTCACTTCCTCTGCGTTTGCCATATCTTCCGCTTCGTGTAGCAGCTCATCGTGTCGTGAACCGTGCACTGGGGCGTCGGGTCAGGCGTCGGCGAGGTCGCCACCGCGGTGGGAAGATCTCTGCCGCGCTGTCGATCGGGGAGGGAGAAAGGCGCGCGGCCGTCGGATTCAGTGGACAGCTAGGATTAGCCCGCGGTACCGTTCGGCGTGGCGCTTCCTGGGCCGTCGATCGCGGAGCTGACGGCGCAGATTAGATCCCAGGTGCCGGTTCGGTCAGAAGAAATCCAAGCCGTTGGATCGATCGGGCGGATGAGGTTCATCTGTGCAGTATAAAATCCTGGCCGTTGGGATATCATCGGATGGCTGTGGGTGGATACCGGTTCATAAGTGTGCGATGTGATCTGGTCCATCCAAGTGTGATCGGACGGTGGAGATTGAAACATACCCCTTCGGCCCAACCTATTTTGCTAAAGAGACCCTAAACAATTGGCTAATAAACCCGCCGTCCAACTCGTGGTTTACTGAGTCTGGGGAGATTTGCGAGCTGGCCCCTGGATTTCTCTGGTTTTGGCGCGCAGTCCAAGGGAATAGAAAATCCAGTAAAATGAAATAGAAAATGATTTTTGATACAAAAATAATTCCAGAACTGTTTAAATCATAGAAAATCCATTTTTAGTCCAAATTAATCCATTCACTTTCTAAAATTTTGTAATTTTATTCTCTACCACCTAGAACCTCTGTTTTGTCATGAAAACAATTAGAAATTTAATCTCTCACTTAATCCATTTTAAACACATAAACCTTTGAAAATGCATAACTTAAAATCTATAACTCCAAAATTAATGGTTCCTGTTCCTATGATCTTATTTTAATATGTATATTATTAATGTGTATTTTGTTCTTATGGTTGGTGTAATGTTAATTTTGCCTATACCATGTACGTTTGTATTGCTACGACTAGCAGTGAGGCCACGAGAACCTGAAGATCATCCTGGTACCTGGAATCTCAAGTCCCAGGCAAGTTGTGCCCTTGATCACTTCTTTTTACCCACTCATGTTCTAATTAATCATAATGATCTGCATAGGTTAATTTTGATGGGACCCAATAGGTTACCTTAGTTTGTCTATCTTTATACCTTGTTTACCACTGAACTTTCTGGGCAGTACTTGCTAGTGCTATATGTGGTTTTGGGTATGGAGATACACTATTCATGATTACACTTTTGTTATCAGTGTTATTTATTGTCATGATAAGATCATTATGTTAATTGGAACATGGAGCGACCACCCGGGAAAACAGTGCTACCACAAGGGAGGAATGGGACCCCTTGGCTGATTAATTAGGAAAGCTAGTGGAAGACTACCTTACCCGAAAGGGGCAAGGGCAGTAGGGGAGTGGTCAGTGTAGGGAGGCCCTCGGGAGGATTTTGCTGCGATGGCGGTCCTGCAAGGGATTCCTGCATTGGAACTTCCTATAAACTGTAGCGGGTTTTCGGAAGCTAGTGGAACTTTGTAAAGGCCTCGTAGTGGATCCCTAGCCATTCACCTCGGTAGTGTCTAAGGGTCTTGCAAAACCCTGGCGACATGGGATACACGGACTTGTGGGTAAAGATGCGCAACCTCTGCAGAGTGTAAAACTAGTATACTAGCCGTGCTCACGGTCATGAGCGGCTCGGACCCTCACATGATTAAATTATGAAACTTAAACTCAATTTGTCATATGCATTGCATCGCAGGTGAAGTTGTTACTTTGGTTTTATTATTTAATTGGGTTGGTATTTACTTAAACTTAGTAACTGCTAATAAAATTTTGACCAACTTTAAAAGCAATGCTCAGCTCTAACCATCTTCTTTGGTAAGCCTTACACTTCACGTGAGCTCCCATCTTTGGCGAGTTCATGCACATTATTCCCCACAACTTGTTGAGCGATGAACGTATGTGAGCTCACTCTTGCTGTCTCACACACCCCACAGGTCAAGAACACGTACCGCAGGATGATGCTCATGGAGGATGCTGCGAGGAGTTTCGTGAGTGGTCTAGGTCGTCGTCTCCCAGTCAACTTTGGGTTGCTGGACCGTTGTCTCCTTATAATGTAATTATTTATTTTGTACAGAATTCCTGTTATGTAGTAAAGATATGACATTCGATCCTGTGCCATGATTCATCATATGTGTGAGACTTGGTCCCAGCACACCTGGTGATTATGTTTACGCCCGGGTTTTGGACCCCTAAAATCCGGGTGTTACAGAAGTGGTATCAGAGGAATGTTGACTGTAGGACGAACCTAGATAGAACTGGACAACCATTGTCTACTTACCTACTCTGATTCTTTTCTAAACTTATCTTAATCTTTTCTCATCTATTTCCGCCTTACTCTGATTATTCTTACCTTTTCCTTCTAAAGACAAATGTGGATTTCACACTTTGAAATCCTGTGACTGAAGTGACCTTTAGGAATAGGAGACCTACTCTTAGGAACAAAATTAAAACTATTTTTATAAATATTTGTATGCCTGAATGTTTATTCTTGTGATACATGTCTGATTTGGATCTTTGATTGAGTGTGATGAGTTGTGGAGTAATATCCACAATTGCAACTATATACATATAAGCAAAAAAAAAATATTCATAAGATAAGTAATCAACTTAGATTATCCTTCATTAAAAAAATATCCATCTCATCCTAATAGATCCACCTTATCTTAAAAGATATTGTATTACCTTAGTAGACTCATCTTATCTTAAAAAGATTTATCTCATCTTAATAGATCTAACTGACCTCAAAAGATTCTACCTTATCCTTATGGATTCATCTTGCCCTAAATCGCATATTTATCCTACTCTAGAATAACAACCATGAGCTAAATCCAAAATTTATTTAGATCCTATCTAGTCAAAAAAAATCATATCAATTTATTCTAGATCTGATCTAATGTGATAGGTTAATCTAACCTAACAAAGTCTAACTTTAAGTTGAGCTAACCTAAGGATAGTCACTTAACCAGTTAATAGTGGTAAAATAAATGAGACTCTACTTGTATAGAACATGTTTTTTTTATCTTGGTTCACTCTACACTAAATAAGGCACGACCAACCAACACGACCATATGCAACTACCTTAACCACCCGATAGTTGCAAAACCTCTCTGTTTTAACCTAACAGAGATTCTGACCTACCTACACCATAGGTCCATACTGTCTCAAAAGATTCTATCATATCCTAATAATATGTTATTCTACTCTGGTAGATTTATTTAACTAAAACTAGTCTAATCTAGTTATATCCAATCTAATCTAGGTCACCATCTAATCCAATATGATCCAATCAAAAGTGAGTTATTTACAGGTTAGTTAATCTGGTGATATGGGTTAGACACTGCTTCAACAAACATAACCTAACCTAAATCAATGTCTTATAAACCCATCCGTAAACAACAATATAACCTACATCATAGGCTGCCTAGCCCATTTGTCCCAAAAGCAAAATAAAACTTTGTTCAAACCTACCTACCTCGTGTACCCGGCTATCCTAACTATATGTCCTTAACTCGGATGGCAACTCTAAGAAGAAAGGCCAAAGAAGACCAACCACGTCAAAGAAGGATAAGCATCAACTCAAGTCTTCAAAGATCAAGTTGAATCGCCAGCAGAATCAAGATCCACAGTTTTGGATGAAGTCTTTCCTTATTATACTCTTTCTTGCCACAACCTATACTTGCTATAACCATACCTCAGCTGACATAAAAATGGATAGACATACATATCCAAAAAAAAAAACTTTAAACAAAACTTTGATTCCCGAAACCAAATGAGAAACTAAAATTTTAGATCAAACCTATTGTTTCCCTTTTCTTACAAATCTCGAGGACGAGATTTCTGTTAAGGGGGGTAGGATTTGTAAGACCCAAAATTAGTAGAAAAAAAATATATAAACAAAGTATCATAATGCTTTGGAAATTAGGAAATAAGAAAATGATGAGAAAAGGATTTTTCTTTTAAAGGAAACCATTTATACATCCCATGAAATAAATAACAAGGAGAACAAAACTTAATTAGTAATATTAAAGTTAGTATGGTTTATATTCACCTTTGGGTTTCAATTGATACATTTGAAAAATCTGAAAACTAAAATAGATGTATAAATTTGAATTTGGAATAGAAAATGGAAAATAAATGAGAAGAGAAAGAGGTAAAGAGTATAAAAGTTACATAAAAAAATATATATAATTAAATGCTCAAAGTTAGTACCCAATCCAATCTGAAGACAAATTTGTCACAGGATTTGAATTTAAATTCAAAATGAAGTGAATTTGGAAAGAAGGGAAACAGAAAATAAATAAAAGAAAAAGAGAAATCCTTGACTGGGCTGAGATTCCGCTTTTGGCCCACTCAAGAAAGCGCGCCGCGCGGGCCTGCTGGCATCAAACCGGCGCCGACAACCCGGGCCCGCAAGCCAGCCCTCTTGCACGCGCCTTTGTTTCTCCTCGCTGACTCGTGGGGTCCATTGGACAGACCGTCTTCCTCCACGGACTTGGAGCAATCAGGCGCGGTGCTCGCGGAGATCTCGGCGGTCGTTCCCTGCCACCGGCGCGAAGATTCCGGGCGCCATACCGATTCTTGTGGACCTACCTCGCCGCCGCGGCAATATAATGCGCCCCCACGCTCGGTTCCTTCCGCCCGAACGCTGCGCCGTCGCCTGCTTCTGTGCGTACCAAGAGAGCGAGAGCGCCGCCGCCGTAGAATCTCGGGTCGTGACTAACCAAAGCTTTAGACGGGAGTGCAATTGGATTCGCCTGGTCGCGGTGAAGGTTGCCAGTGATGTTTCTGGGGCGAATCAGGGCCTAGCATCTGGGGATTTCTCACCGTCGACTTGCAGCTCGCCGCGAGTCGACCCTCATCGTGGACAGCGCCCGCACGCCCGATCCTTGGTAATTTCACTTCCTCTGTGTTTGCCATATCTTCCGCTTCGTGTAGCAGCTCATCGTGTCGTGAACCGTGCACTGGGGCGTCGGGTCAGGCGTCGGCGAGGTCGCCACCGCGGTGGGAAGATCTCCGCCGCGCTGTCGATCGGGGAGGGAGAAAGGCGCGCGGCCGTCGGATTCAGTGGACGGCTAGGATTAGCCGCGGTACCGTTCGGCGTGGCGCTTCCTGGGCCGTCGATCGCGGAGCTGACGGCGCAGATTAGATCCCAGGTGCCGGTTCGGTCAGAAGAAATCCAAGCCGTTGGATCGATCGGGCGGATGAGGTTCATCTGTGCAGTATAAAATCCTGGCCGTTGGGATATCATCGGATGGCTGTGGGTGGATACCGGTTCATAAGTGTGCGATGTGATCTGGTCCATCCAAGTGTGATCGGACGGTGGAGATTGAAACATACCCCTTCGGCCCAACCTATTTTGCTAAAAAGACCCTAAACAATTGGCTAATAAACCCGCCGTCCAACTCATGGTTTACTGAGTCTGGGGAGATTTGCGAGCTGGCCCCTGGATTTCTCTGGTTTTGGCGCGCAGTCCAAGGGAATAGAAAATCCAGTAAAATGAAATAGAAAATGATTTTTGATACAAAAATAATTCCAGAAACTTGTTTAAATCATAGAAAATCCATTTTTAGTCCAAATTAATCCATTCCACTTTCTAAAATTTTTGTAATTTATTCTCTACCACCTAGAACCTCTGTTTTGTCATGAAAACAATTAGAAATTTAATCTCTCACTTAA
Organism: Zea luxurians; assembly: GCA_029449295.1. Classification (NCBI taxonomy): domain Eukaryota; kingdom Viridiplantae; phylum Streptophyta; class Magnoliopsida; order Poales; family Poaceae; genus Zea; species Zea luxurians. Next base: position 5,885 of record JAOPSE010002062.1, on the reverse strand, counting down.
TCCATTTTAAACACATAAAACCTTTGAAAATGCATAACTTAAAATCTATAACTCCAAAATTAATGGTTCCTGTTCCTATGATCTTATTTTAATATGTATATTATTAATGTGTATTTTGTTCTTATGGTTGGTGTAATGTTAATTTTGCCTATACCATGTACGTTTGTATTGCTACGACTAGCAGTGAGGCCACGAGAACCTGAAGATCATCCTGGTACCTGGAATCTCAAGTCCCAGGCAAGTTGTGCCCTTGATCACTTCTTTTTACCCACTCATGTTCTAATTAATCATAATGATCTGCATAGGTTAATTTTGATGGGACCCAATAGGTTACCTTAGTTTGTCTATCTTTATACCTTGTTTACCACTGAACTTTCTGGGTAGTACTTGCTAGTGCTATATGTGGTTTTGGGTATGGAGATACACTATTCATGATTACACTTTTGTTATCAGTTGTTATTTATTGTTCATGATAAGATCATTATGTTAATTGGAACATGGAGCGACCACCCGGGAAAACAGTGCTACCACAAGGGAGGAATGGGCCCCTTGGCTGATTAATTAGGAAAGCTAGTGGAAGACTACCTTACCCGAAAGGGGCAAGGGCAGTAGGGGAGTGGTCAGTGTAGGGAGGCCCTCGGGAGGATTTTGCTGCGATGGCGGTCCTGCAAGGGATTCCTGCATTGGAACTTCCTATAAACTGTAGCGGGTTTTCGGAAGCTAGTGGAACTTTGTAAAGGCCTCGTAGTGGATCCCTAGCCATTCACCTCGGTAGTGTCTAAGGGTCTTGCAAACCCTGGCGACATGGGATACACGACTTGTGGGTAAAGATGCGCAACCTCTGCAGAGTGTAAAACTAGTATACTAGCCGTGCTCACGGTCATGAGCGGCTCGGACCCTCACATGATTAAATTATGGAACTTAAACTCAATTTGTCATATGCATTGCATCGCAGGTGAAGTTGTTACTTTGGTTTTATTATTTAATTGGGTTGGTATTTACTTAAACTTAGTAACTGCTAATAAAATTTTGACCAACTTTAAAAGCAATGCTCAGCTCTAACCATCTTCTTTGGTAAGCCTTACACTTCACGTGAGCTCCCATCTTTGGCGAGTTCATGCACATTATTCCCCACAACTTGTTGAGCGATGAACGTATGTGAGCTCACTCTTGCTGTCTCACACACCCCACAGGTCAAGAACAGGTACCGCAGGATGATGCTCATGGAGGATGCTGCGAGGAGTTCGTGAGTGGTCTAGGTCGTCGTCTCCCAGTCAACTTTGGGTTGCTGGACCGTTGTCTCCTTATAATGTAATTATTTATTTTGTACAGAATTCCTGTTATGTAGTAAAGATATGACATTCGATCCTGTGCCATGATTCATCATATGTGTGAGACTTGGTCCCAGCACACCTGGTGATTATGTTTACGCCCGAGTTTTGGACCCCTAAAATCCGGGTGTTACACTCAGGCTACCACCAAATCTGGATGAAGAAGGAAGATGAGCCGAAAACTAGCTTCATAACCCCCAGTGGCACATATTGCTATCTTCGGATGCCTAAGGGGCTCAAAAATGCTGGAGGAAGCTTCAGCAGAATGACAGCCAGAGTCCTCCATTCTCAAATAGGCAGGAATGTGTTGACTTATGTTGATGATATCATAGTTAAAAGCACAAAGCAAGAAAATCACATTGCTGATTTGCAAGAGACATTTGCTAAATTCAGGCAAGCTGGTTTGAAATTAAATCCAGAAAAATGTGTTTTTGGGGTAAAGAAGGGCAAGTTCCTTGGCTGTCTAGTATCAACGAAGGGAATTGAAGCTAACCCAAGCAAGATTGAAGTATCCTTCGTATGGAACCGCCAAGCACAAAGAAAGGAGCTCAATAGCTGGCAGGTAGATTAGCATCATTGAACAGATTTATATCCAGATCAGCAGAAAGAAATCTGCCTTTCTTTGAAATACTAAAGTTAGCCGAAGTTTTCGAATGGGGTTCGGCTCAGCAAAAGGCCTTCGAAGAGTTGAAGCAATATTTGATTGATTTAACAACGTTAACTCCACCTTCGCTAGGGGCTCCATTGCTCTTATATGTTGCAGCCTCACATTCTGCAGTAAGTGCGGCACTTGTATAGGAGAAGCTAGATGGTCAAGTCAAAAAGCAAGCTCTAGTGTACTTCGTCTCTGAAGTTTTGAGTCTGTCAAAGAAAAACTACATAGAATTGGAAAAGGTGCTATATGCTGTGTTAATGGCCTCCAGAAAGCTTCGACATTATTTTCAAGCATATCACATAATTGTTCCTTCGTCACAGCCTTTGAAAGATATTATGAGGAACAGAGAAGCTACTGGAAGGACTGGGAAATGGGCTGCAGAACTTAATGAATTCACCATTGATTATGTGCATATCTCAATCCAGTCCCAAGCGTTAGCAGACTTCATCGCTGACTGGATGCCAGGGGCTCACAAAGAAGAAGTAAACAAAGATGCCGAAGCTTGGACAGTGTTCTACGATGGTCCTTGGGGAACCTTCGGTGCAGGAGCGGCTGTAGTCCTAGTGGTACCTTCAAAAGTCAAAACATGTTATGCAGCCAAGCTTGATTTCAGTTGCACAAATAATGTTGCTGAGTACGAAGCACTTCTGTTGGGGCTTCGGAAGTTAAGGGCAATGGGAATAAGAAGGACCATTCTGAAAATTGATTCTCAAGTTATTTCTGGCCATGTGGACAAAAGTAGCAAGGCAAGAGATCCAAAGCTTGAAAGATATCTGGATACAGTTCGAAGGTTGGAGGCTTCTTTGAAGGTTTTTCTGTTAAGAATATCCCAAGAGGTGAAAATGAGCACACAGATTTACTAGCCAAATCAACGGCCCAGGTGCTCCCTCTACCTTCGGAAGTATTTTTTGAAACAATAAAGGCACCTTCGGTTGAACTCATGGAGAGAGCAGTGCTTACTATTTCTCCAGTACGCAGTGAAGATTGGAGGATTAAAATTATATCTTTCCTCCAAGGTAATTGTCTTTCAGATGACGAAGCTTATAATAAGAGAATGGAGGCAAGAACAAGACCATATGTGATAATAGAAGGAGAGTTATACAAACATGGAGTCTGCTCCACTTCTCAAGTGTTTATCTAGAACCGAAGGTATAGAGCTAATGAAGGAAATACATGCAGGTTTGTGTGGATCTCACATTGGGTCTAGGCCTTTGCTGGGGAAGGTCTTCAGACAAGGATTTTATTGGTCGAAGGCAGCTTCGGATGCAGCAGATCTGGTTCAAAAGTGCGAAAATTGTCAAAAATGTGCAAGAGACCAGAAACAACCTTCGTCGCTAACCCAGTTAATACAGCCAACCTGGCCATTGCAAAGATGGGGCCTGGATTTGTTAGGTCCACTTCCACCAGCACAAGGCAATTTAAGATATGTTATGGTGGATGTAGAATATTTTTCCAAGTGGATTGAAGTGAAGCCTTTGGCCACAATAACTTCGGTCACAGTCCAGAAATTCTTCTGGCAAAACATTGTTTGTCGCTTCGGCGTGTCGAAGGCTATAACTGTGGACAATGGAACAAAGTTTGATGCCAAAGCTTTCAAGGAATTCTATGATCAAATTGGCACGAAGATTCATTTTGCGTCAGTCAGACATCTAGAGTCAATTGGGCTTGTCAAAAGAGCAAATGGTATTACAATGACAGGAATAATGAAGCTAATCTTTAATCAGCCCAGAGGAAAGTGGCCAGATGAGTTGATTAATGTGGTGTGGAGCCACAATACAACCGTATCAAGATCAATAGGTTTTATGCCATTCAAGTTATTATTTGGTGATGAAGCTATAACCCCAGAAGAAGCTAAAGCGGGGTCAATAAGAACAACAACTTCGGCAGAAGACGAAGCTGATTATCACATGGCAAAAGACACTATAGAAGGGACCAAACTTCAGGCTGTGGAAAATATCAATAAATATCAAGCCAAAACAATAAAATGGCGCGACAGAAAAGTTCGGCTGAAAAATATCAAGCCAGGACATTTGGTGCTTCGGAGAGTGGCTAATCCGGACACAGTAGGCAAACTACAGCTGAAGTGGGACCTTTTCTAGTGGTATCTTCATCAAGGCCCGATTCTTACAGATTGAAGGATATGGACGGCAATGACATTCCTAGATCTTGGAATGCGAACGAGCTTCGACGATATTATGTGTAATCTGATGTAATCTTTTTTCATTTTTTCCTATGGCACCCTTTTCCTTTCCAAAGGGGAAGAAAGGTTTTTAATGGGGCCATAGCTTTTAATTTTTTTCTTTCATCATTCAGCTCTACGAGAGCAAAATCCCCAAAACATGTAAAATGTAAAATCTGAGAATGCACCATCGAGTGCAAAAAGAAAAAAAAAACAGGGAGAAGCTCGAAAGTCGTCCCTAGGGGGATGCAGAGCACGACGAAGCTACAAAAAAGCTATTCCAAGGAGCGCATCGTAAGTTTTTGCTCAAAAGTTATTCCTAAGGGAATGTAGAGCCAAATACCGCCGAAATATAAGGCGAAGAAGTTTAAAAGACGTTCCTAAAGGGATGCAGAACTTACACCGAAAAGTCAACGGTGATACCGCCGAAATAGAAGGCGAAGAAGTTCAAAAGACGTTCTAAGAGAATGCAGAACTTACACCGAAAAGTCAGCGGTGAAGCCAAAAAATAAACGGCGAAGAACTTTCAGTCATTCCCAAGGGAATGTGGGGTATGGATGTAGCTTTGCATGCGTGTGTTTGGGCATTCATTAGCACATTACATCACATCATACATTGCATTCATATACATTTATTTAGACATTCGTAGGATCATCATGTCATTCACAGACAATTGCTTTGGCTTTAATGACAAGGCTTCGGCAAAACAAAAGAAGCAGTCTTATGCTTCGTTGTGTACAAAAAGAAGGGAAGGTGTTTTTCGCCTTCGGCTCAAAAAGAACAAGTTTCATCCACATCAAAGCAGTTCATACATGGAGGGAAAGGTAAAATATATTACAAGGTATCGACAAATTTACAAAGTAATGTTTGATTCCTAAATAACAGTACTTTTTACAAAGATAATTCAGAAAATTTCTCTAGAGTTCTTTTGTAGCAGCTTCATCACTTCGTCATTGTCCATTAAGCTTCAGTTCATTGTTCTTCGGCGCCGTCATCCTGCACACAACAGAAGTATAAGGAAAGTGCAAATTTTACAAAGGTAAAGCAGCAGGTACAACATTATTATCGGCTTGAGGTGGCTTCGAGCTTCATCACCAGCTAAGTTTCGCCACCCTTTGCCCAAATTTGAGTTACGAATCTATTCCCAATGCTTCGGGCCAGGCCGGGGATATCATTCAAGTCCGCTGGTGACAGGCTGAAGTTTGGTCTGTTTACAATATTTCTATGTGTGCAACCAGCCTTCATGAAAGCAACAGCTGGCCGCGAGAAGCTAGCAGAGCACAGAAGTCACCATGTCCAGCTATGACTTCGTCAAGAGCATCTACTTCACCTTCAATATGATCAAAAGTGCCTGGCAGTTCTCAACTGAAGGTTTAAACTTTTCAGAGCTAGCTCCAACTGAGTTGAAAACCTGCTTCAGCCGTTGGACGCACCGGGTGCTGAAGTCTAAACATTTATCTTGAAGCTCCTTTAGAGATTTCTGCAAATTTGAACTTCTTTCAGCTTCAGCTTCAAGTTTTGTTTCGAAATTTTTCTTCTCTTGTCCGAAGTTTTTGACTTCGTGGAGAGTTCATTGTTCAATCTGGCAATCTCGGCTTGGGCTTCCACCAGTGAACCCTCCATTGTTTGAAGCATAAAGTCTTTCTTTTCCAGACTAGGTTCATGATTTTTAATTTTGCTCTCTAAGCCCTCAATTATAACTTCATTTTCTTGTCCTCGA